>CAJVQA010003518.1:0-19322 GCA_910591915.1 Cetraspora pellucida | reverse complement strand
TTAGAGTATTGTTCAAAAATATTAGTAATGTTCTAAAGAAAATTAAGCTTTTTAAATGCTTAAAAAAACTGTAAATAATTTTGTATATTAGCAATAATTAATAAAAGATATCATCTGTATTTTTAAGCAGTTAGCTTAAAAAAAAATAAAAAAATAAAAGAATAGTACTAAGTTAAAACAACTCTGATATTTGTTTTATTCTTAATACTATCTATTTTATAGATTATTAATAAAGCTTGCTTTTGCAGAGTTTACTCAAATCTTAGTATCTACTTTATAGCATATTTTTAGTACTTTTAGTATATTTTTTGTTTTTTTTTTAAACTTCTAATTCAAATAGTCTAGTAGAACTATAATCAGTCTATTAGTATATCAGATTAGTTTGATATCTTTTTTTCTTTAGTTTTTTTAGTTAAAATTTTAGCAGCCTAATTAAAAATACTTTTTATCTAAAGGTTTTTGCTTATCCAGATATTCCACATTAGTATTTATTTTTTAGATCTAACCTTTATAGTAATACTATTAAAGATTTCTGTTATCTCTTTACTTGAGTCTTTTCAAATAGGCTTTTTGTTTTTTAATTTTTACAAATTTACATAGCTACAAGAACTTATCTTAGATTTGCACTGCTTGGTGCTAGTTTGTATTCCTCTATATAACTAATTACATAGATGTTTTATAATTTGTTAGTTATGCTAATATAACTATAATTATGATATTTTAACTTAATTATTAGAAACAGTTATCATAATACAAATATTATATAAGTAATTATTTAAATTTTTACTGTCAATAGATTTTGAACTTACAATTTATTACTTAAAAGATTAACAACTTATTCACTTTACTAAGTTATCACATATTTTCTTTTTTTATTGATTTATTGCTAAGTTAAATTTTTTTGTTTTCTTTAGTTTTACTTAAATTTATAATAATTAGTTTAGACTTTTTTTATTTATTTAGATATTATTAAATTTAAAAAAGTCTTTTGCAATTAGTAATATCTGTTTTATTTGTTTTTTGCTATTTGTTATTTATATTGTATTATTTGTGAAGACTACTACTACTTGTTTTTATTTTATTTTTGTTAAATAATTTAAATTATTGTTATAGGAGATTATAACTTTTGCTATATAGCTAAGTTTTGAATCTTTTTGAATTTTTATATTAAAGATAAAAGCATTTTATCTTGCTCTATTTAATTATTTATTTTAAATACTTTTGTATATCTTTAGTATATAATTATTTTGAACTTCTATTTTGAAAAAAAAATATAATTATTTTGATTATTATTTTTAAAAGTTTGATTCTTTTTATAACTACTTTTAAAGCTGTTAATAATACTGAACCAAATATATTTTTTATATCTTAAAAAACTAACCAAAACTTTTTACTATTCTTTTTTGCATTTTTTATTAATATGTTTATAATATAAACAAATTCTTCTATTGAATTTTCTAAAAGTTCTATAAAGTTTTAACCTTTAAGAATATTTTTTAACAAAATATTTTAGCTAATATATTGGTTAAAATCTTTTTTATATATTTACAAAATATTTTTAATAAAGCAATTGGTCTAATATTACTAAGATTATAATGTTATTTGTCTTTTTTTAATATTAAATAAATTTGTAATATTTTCTATTTCTCTAGTATTATATCTGTTTTGATACAAATTTTAGCAAATATTCTAAAAATTTTTTAAGCTTTAATTTCTGTTTCTTGAATTAGTATATATAATATTAAAGATTTTTGATACTATTTTTTTCTTTAAATCTTAAAATATTTTATCTTATTTTTTCTTAATTAAATTTTAATATTATTTCTCTTTAATAGATTCTTTAAATTTATAAATCTTTTTTCATCTTTTTTTTTAAATATTTTAATTAAAATATCATAATTTAAACTTTTTTTTAATATTTTTGTTAGTTTAATAACTAAATTTATTTATTTATTTTTTTTATTGATAAGTCTATCTATTTTAATTTTTTTAATGCTTTATCTAAAAAGCTTATTAATATTTTAGTTTGTTTTTTATTAATTTTTTAATATATTCTTTCTATATTATTCTTTATTTTTTTTTGTTTCTCTAACTTACTAATTTTTTTTGTTTAAAGAATCTTCTACTAATTTTTTAAATCTTTAATAAGCTTTTAGGTTTGATTTTGTACTAAGTTTATAAATATTTTATATTGTTTATTAATTATTCAGAGTATAGTAAAGGATGCTCAATTTCTATACAAAGTAATACAAAAGTTAGGTTTTTGATGCATCAAAAGTATGTTTATTGATGCTTTAATAATAAAAATATCAATAACATAACTTTGAATTTTCTGTCTTTACTTGCATATTTATATAATACAACAAATCTTATGTGATTTCACTCCAAACTTATAACAGTTTTTGTTTTCTAGTATATATAATTTTTTATTTAGATTTTTTATATTGTTCTTTATAAAATCTAATTTAATATATTTTTTTTTATACTTATTTATTTTTTTAGTTGTATAAGTGTTTTATCTAATTAAAATTCTTTTATCTTTTTTTTTCCAAATATTATATTTAAAATTTTCTTTTTTAAAATGTTTTTTTTTTAATTGTTTGAAGTGTAGCAGAGGATGCTCAATTTCTATGCAAAGTGATACAAAAGTTACATTTTTGATGCATCAAAAATATCTTTATTAATGTTTTAATAATAAAAATATCAAAAATATAACTTTGAATTTTCTGTCTGTCTCTATTTGCATATTTGTATAACACAACAAATCTTATAAAATTTTACTTAGACTTATAACAGTTTCTGTTTTCTAGTATTATAATAATATTGTTACTAATTAAATTCTATTATTTATTTATATAATTACTTTTTTTAATATTTATATTTGTTTGTAAAAATCTTTAGAAATCTTAAATACTAATTTTTTTATTTAAACATATATTAAAACCTTGTTTGTAGTTCTTTTTTTTTTTTAATATTAAGATAAGTATATACAATCTAGAAGTTTATTAATAGTATATATTGGCTAGTATCTGTTAATATAACAGATACAAAGGCAATTATAAAAAGAGTATACAACTAGCCACTCATATAACTTTAGTTATTGTATAATTTAAGTAGTCTATCTGAAGGTTTTATACTAGTTGCTATATCTAAGATCTATTTGTAGATCTTTTATTAAATACTTTGATCTCATATTCACTATATCCTACAAATGATACTAGTAAACTAGTAAAAATATGTTATAGTCACTAAGTTATACTTAACTTTGTACTAAACCTACTAGAGCCTTCTGTATCTTATACTTATAGCTGATTCAGTATCACTTTGGCCTTAATTATTACTTGCAGTTAAGGCTAACCATTAAACCACTATACCTTTGTAAAATTTACTTAAACTTTGATACTTATTTTTTCAACATTTTTTTTATTATTTTCTATTAACTACAGCTAAGAACTAACAGAACTTTTCAGACTTTCAATTCAGATGGCTCAGTATAGTATATCTTAGTATCTTTTTACTTTGGTAATTCCAGTAACCTGATTGGTTATATGTTTTTTTATACATCTTATCATTTGGTTTATTTACTTATTCTTACAAAAGATGTTTTATAGGCTTTTATCAGTCTGATAGCACTGTTGAAAGTTTCTGCTACCCTCTTACTTAGGATTTCCAAGTGGGCTTCTGACTTTATAGTTTTTTTGCTTTTTGTATCTAATAGTCTTATTATAGATTTGCACCAAAGTCTTATGCAATACCAGTTAAGCATTTCTTCATGTATATATAATGTTACATTTCATATAGATGTCTGAGCTTTTATTTAAGATGATGTAACTAAAAATTACAAATTCACCTAATTCAACCAATTGACAGAATCAGTTATCATAATACAGATATAATTTTCAAAATTTATTATCTATAAAATTTGAACTTTAGATCTGCCACTTGGAGGTTGGCAATCTGACCACTTCACTAGATCATCACACTCCTGTTTGTAGTTTTTTTAATCTTCTTTAGATGCCTTATTATATATAAAAACTTTTTTTATATTTTCTTTTCTTATTTTTGCTATATTGTATAATGTAATTAGATGTTTTGATTCTATTTTTGCTATTATTGTATTGTAATTACTATTAGTACAAATATTTATCTTTTGAATTTCTGCTTTATAAAAACTATTTGCTTTTTTTTTTTTGACATTAAGATGACTTCTTGGATCTTTTAACTTTATTTGACAATAGTAAATATGGTTTAGTAAACTACTACAGAAAGAGTATACAATTGGCTACATATATAAGTTTTTTATATTACCTATTTAAGGAGTCTGCTTGAAAGTTCTTTACTAATTGCTGTATCTAACACTCCTGCTTGAATATTCTACTTTAAACTCTTTGAACCTGCAAACCTGTTAACTTCACTAGGTTATACCTAATACCCAAATTATCATCTTAATCTTAGGACTATTTTATTCTTAAAGTAAACCCTTCAGAGCCTTTTGTACCTATTTTTACAGCTAACCTAGATATCTCTATAGCAGAACTAACACTTGCAGCCAGGGCTTAACTATTAAACCACTATGCCTTTGTAGAGTTTACTTAGATCTTAGCATCTATTTTACAGCATAATCCTAGTACTTTAGTATACCTTTGCCTTTTTATTTGCCTTTTTACTAAACTCCTAATTTAGATAGTCAGTGTAGAAATATGACCAGTCTATTAGTATATTAGGTTGGATAAAAACTATTTGCTAATTTTCAGTAACCAATATATTGTTTATTTTTGATTTAGACTCTTATTTAAATCATAAAAATTCTCTTAAATTTGGCTTATTTTTAATTATAATTGCATTAATATAACTAGCAGATCATAGATATTTGTATAATTTTGATTATATAGAAAAATGCAAACTAATACTAGGCAATACAAATCTAAAATAAGTTTTTGTAGCTATGTAAATTTATAAAACTAAAAAAAATTAAAGCCTACTTAGAAAAACTTATATAGAAAGATAATATAGTTTTTAATAATATTATTATAAAAGCTAAATCTAGAAAAAAAATACCAATATAAAGAAATTAGACAAAAAAGAACCTCTAGATGTAAGGTACTACCAACCAGACTGCCAAAATTTATATTAAAGAAAAAAATATTAGACTGAACTTAATATATCAAAAACAGATTACAGTTCTACTAAGTTATCTGAACTAGAAATTTGAAGTTAAAGTAAAAATATACTAAAGTACTAAAAACATGCTATAAAGTTGATACTGAGGTTTGAATAAACTTTGCTTTATTAATAATCTATAGAGTAGATAGATTAGTTAACAAAAAGCATTTTAAGCTTTATAGTCAAATAATGTGCTTTTAAGCAGATAATAGCTTGATGGTTATATAAAAAGAAAAGCTAAATATCAGATTAGATAGTACTTAGAAGTAGCAAAGTTATAAAACTTTTTAACTAATGTAATATAAAGATTAAAGTATTTAAATAAATAATCTTTTTGCAGATTACAAATATGACAGCTAGTAGAAATCCTGCAGATAGACTATTTAAATAAGTAACTAAAAGTTGCATATATGTCTAGTTGCATATTTACTTTGTATAAATTTTATATATAAATATATAATTAAAAATATAATAAAAATAATAACTAAGAATGTAGTGATCTAATAAAATAGTTAGGTTGTTAATCTTTCAAATACTAGGTTTTATGTTTAAATTCTATTAATAGCAAAAATTTGGATAATTATTTATATAATATTTGTATTATAGCAACTGTTATTAATAATTAGATTAAAATATTTATAATAGCAGTTACATCAGTATGACTAGTAGGTCATAGGGCATCTGTATAACTTGTTATACTGAGGAATATGTACTAACAAATCAGATAGTGCAAACACTAAATAAGTTCTTGTAGCTATATAAATTTATTGAAATTAGATAACAAAAAGTCCATTTGGGAAGACCTAAGTAAAGAGATAGCTGGATCTTTAATGGCTCTACTGTAAAGGCTAGCTTGAAAAAACAAATACCAAGGTTATAGTATCTGGTTATAATAGCCAAACAGGCAAGAACCTTTAGGTTAGAAATCTCAGAGGTACCACCAATCAGATTACTGAAATGAACTGAAAAAAAAGAATATTGAGCTAACTTAATATACTAATAGACTAGTTATAGTCATACATAGACTATTTGAATTGGAAGTCTGATAAAAAGGTAGATAAAAAAGCAGATATATACTAAAGTACTAAGGTTATGCTATAAAGTAGATGCTAAAATCTGTGTAAACTTTACAAGAGCATAGTAGTTAAATAATATAACTCTAACTGCAAGTGTTGGTTTTACTATAGTAATATCTAAGTTAGCTATAAAAATAGATACAAAAGGCTCTGAGAGGTTTATCTTGAAGATAAATTAGTTCTAAAGTTGAAACAATAATTTGGATATCTGAGTATGACTTAGTAAGTTAATATAGATTATAGGTTCAAAAGATTTAAAGTAGAACACCCAAACAAGGATGTTAGATATAGCAATTGGTAGAGAAACTTTAGATGGACTTTTTAAATAGGTAATATAGAAAAGTTAAATGTGTAGTCAATTGTATTCTCTTTTGTAGTAGTTTATAGAATCACATTACCAAATAAATTATTAATAAAAGTCAAAAGACCAAAGAAATCATCTTAAAAAAAAAATAAAAATAAAAATAAAAATAATAGTTGTTAATAAACATCAGTCTTAGCAAAAGCAAAAAAAATAATTATATTTAGTTTACCTAATAAAAATTTTTTAATTATAACAATTATAATAACTAAATTTTTTTTTTTTTTTAAGTTAAAGTTCCTGCCTTGAGGATGCAATATTTTTATTCAAGTATGTTAAAACATGGCATGCCACCAGAGGCTTACCTTATATTGGAGGTTACAACTAGCTATATGTGCACTTTTGGTGCCTAATTTAAGTAGTCTGCTTACATATTGCTATATAAGTTCTACACTAGTTGCTATACCTGCAAACCAACTTGAAGTCTTGTCTATTTAAACCTTCTGCATATGTAGTCCTTCTTGTATCATGAAAACATCTCAAGGTGCCACTCATTCAAGTTTCTGATGCTGGTTGTTACCCTTAGGACTACTTTATTCTTGACAGAAAACTTACTAGAACCTTTATGTTCTACACATATAGATCTAGTTTTATGCAACATGCTATAGTTATCTAACACTTATAGTTACAAGAGTTACCTGTTTAACTGCTACATCACACTATTTCTATCTTTGTAAAGTTCACTAGAACTCCAGTATCCATCTTCTTAGCATCTTCTTCATCATTTCCTACTAGTCACAACTCAGAACTGTCAGTCTCATTCCAAACTACCAATTCAGATGGCCTGGTATGGTATACTTCTGTATCTTTTGCTTTGGCAAACTTAGTGGCCTGATTGGTTATATGCTTCTCTATATATATTTGCTGTCTGGTTTTAATTTTCAGTTTCTATGAAGATGTTTCATGAGCTTCAACCAGTTTGATAGTACTGTTGAAAGTTTATACTACCTCTTTACTTAGAAATTTCCAAGTGGGTTTCTGTCACCTCAGTTTCTTAGTCTTCTACACTCAGTAGTTTTATTGTGAGTTTGCACTGAAGTCTTATGCAACACTAGTTATACATTCCTCTATATATGTGTAATGTTACACTTCACATAAATGCTCCAAGCTTTCAATATTAGTAGAACCTAACTTGGTATACCTGGATTACAGCCACATGAGGCCAACTGATCGACAGAAGACAGTTACTATAACACAAGTATAATTTCCAAATTTTGTCATAGATGGGATTTGAACCTTAGACCTGCCACTTGGAGGATAACAACCAACCACTACACTAGGATTGCCATCCTCATAATAACTAAATTTTTAAAAATTAATAATTTCTATTTTATATAATATTATACAAAGATATATATCTTAATTTTTTTTTTCTTAAGCAGTCATGCTAGTATTTTATTAAGATTCTTAAAATTACTATTGCATAAATGTACCTAACAACTAAGCCTAGCATTATCTGGCTATCCTAATGGCATCTATATGCAATCTGCTGCATTACTTCAAACAGAAGTAAGCTGCTTGTCTAACTACTTAAAGTTCATAATAAAAGGGTCTTCTTTCTTCTATAACAAGCTCTAAAATTGTCTTTTTGGCTTCATCTTTGATTCACTTTTCCTTTTTTTTTTCTTTTTTTTGTTTCTTCTATTTCTTGCTAACTAGCCTTCTTCTTTTTGTTTAAATTCTTTTTTTTCTTTTGAGTTCTCTTTTTTATTTGCTAGTTATTCCTATTCTTTTTTTCATTCATTAACTTTTTTATATTGTGTTTCTTAGACTTGCTCATAAAAGGTATTTCAGACTGTTTCTGCTAATGTATTTATAAATTGTTGTCTTGTTTTTGTATCTAGGAGTCATGCCAACCTGTTTTGAGTTGTTTTTAGAATTAGGTTCTTAATTAGACTTTTCTCATTTCTGTTTTTTCTATTTCTGACTTTTCAAATAGTGCTGTATATAGTACATAAGATAAAACTATTTTTTTTTTTTTTTAATTCTTTCTATGATGTTGCAATAGATACTTTTTGTATTTTTTTTCAAAAGCTTGTTTGTCTTTTGCATGCTACAAAATGCTCTTGTGTTTCTTTGATTTTGTCTTAACAGGCCTTCTTCTGTTAAGTTTTTCCAATATCAGGAATTTGTCTAATATGCATTTTATAAAAGCATTTCTTCTTGTGCTGCTTCTTCTTGTTATACAGTATACTTCTTTGGTTAACTTTAGTCTTTTTCAAAAGTATGCCCAGTCATAAATTGTTATTTTTGTTACTAGTTCTAGACTCTTGATCACTGTTGTTTCTCTTCACTCTGCATCTAGTCTGGCATTTGTTACTAGCTTATATAGAAGTCTTGTTGACATATCTATTCATTTGTTTTCCCACTTTAAGCAGTACTCTATCTCTTTGCAACTGACTTTTTTTATATATATTATCTTTTTACTTATTGTTTCTTTTTTGCAAGACTATCAACTTTATCATCCTATTTGTTTTTGCTGTAGCTTTTTATCTTAAACCACTTGATTTGTATGTTTTTTGTTCTAACTGATCAATTATCTTTATTATTCAAAGGGTGTTTTTCCTTTTAAGGATTTTATTTTTACTATACATTCTAATTCTCTACTAATGTTTCTAATTATAACATTACTATTTGTAAATATTTCTAGTTTCTTCTCTTTTAGTATGATCAAAATTGCTACTCATATTGCTAATAACTCTGCTGCAGTTAATGTTGATTATCCTTTCACCTCTAATATTATCTCTTCTTCTAACCAGTCTTGTGCCTCACTTATCTGCACCCATCCTATACCTATGTTTTTATCTAATGCTTATTCTTTGTTTTTTTTTATTTGCTACATCATTCATATATATTATATACTTGTTCTTATTTCTTGATATATTTCTCTTCAGAGTTTCTAATATTTTTTAAGTAACATTCTCTCTTAAATTTGCTTTTTGACTAGCTTTATTTTTAGATTCTTTACCATGTACAGTCTTGTTAGCTTTTATTTATTTTTTTTAACTCTTTTGCTCTTGTATGTTCTGTTAGTTAATCTGTTTCTGTCTTAATTATGTTGTTGCTTTTATCTATTAGCATGTATGAGACTACTTTTATTTTATTATTGATTTTTGTCTACTATTGACAACTGTTTTCTACTATTTCTTTTTTACTTATACAACTGTTGCATTTGTTAATTTTAGTTGCTAAATTACTTTCTACACTTTGCATCTGCCAATATTCTACTAATACTTTTTTTTTTTTTCTTAATTACTTTCTCTAGTTGTCTGTTATCTTTTGCACCATATAAAATCCATTTTTTTTTTCTTCTATTCTTTGAAAGAGATTTCTATTTAATCTTTATTGCTTGTGTATTATGTTCATCTGTTTTGAAGTGTTCTTTGACCTCTCTATTCTCTTGTTTGCTAAGTACTTTTTCTTCTATTTTTTTGAACTATTCTGCTTTTTTACTTTTGCTTAATTGTTTTTGGTAACTTTTAAATTGCTGCTATGTGATTAGTTTTTCACTCTTTGTATCAAGTAGTTGGTTTAGATATATTAGACCTGTTTCACTTATTTTGGCTTTACTTCTTTTTTACAGCTGTATTTCTAGCAGTTTGACTATTTTGTGACCATAGTCACTTGTTGTCTATAGCTCACTTTCTGTACCTATACTTATTCTTAGCTCTTTTACTTTAACTATTGTCAAACAGACCAAATTGTTCTTCTAAGATGTTCTATCTTCTGGCAGCTTCTCTAATTTTCATATGTTCTTAATTAATTCTGCTCTTTGGCAGCTTTGTATTATTCTTAATTTTGTTAATTGTCCTAATTCATCTTTTCTGTTAAGTCATACTAGCAGCCCTTCTACTTGTTTTATTGTTAATTTTTTGTTACAATGTTTTGTAACTGTCCAGATCTTTATGTTCTATTATGCAATTCTTTAATGTTCTTAATAAGCTGCTTTTTTGTTTTGCCAGACATATTATTGGTTAATGTACTTTGTTTATCTCTTTCTCTAACATTTTTGTTAACTGCAACATATAATTTAACTTTGGTATTATTACTATATTGTTTATATATGCTATTTGGCTTATTGTCATCTTCTTGTACTTAAGGTCTCTTATTGTTTGACTTATTATTCTTTTTGCTTTTTTCTTAACTAGAACTTCTTGTATTCTGTTGTTCAGTTAGATTCTCAAAGACTAAACTATTTTGTTTCTTGGTTCCTTTATTATTTTACTTTCTTTAAATGCTATTTTTCTTTTCTCTTTTTTGATTTTCTTATTTATTATTATCAACTTTGACTTAGCTTTATTTATCTCTATATTATTTATTTTGAAAAACTCTTCTGCTATTTTTAATATTTCTAATAGCTATTCTTTGTTGTTTTGATCTATGTTATATTATCTGCATATGCAATTTCTGCTTAATAATAGCTTGTAATATTATTGCAATATAATTCTTCTTTGATCTCTTGCTTTACTGTATAGCCTAATTTTTCATCTTTTTGTATCTTTTTTAGTAATGAGTTATAAAAAAGATGCTATATTAGTGGTGATATTACTTTACCTTGATCTATTTTATCTTCTGCTGTTATTTCTTTTGTTAGACTGTAAGCTGTAATTATATTAAGCTGTCTATTATGAAAAAGGTTCAAGATATACTTGATTGTCTTCTCAGATATCTTGACTCTTTGCAAAGCTCATTTAAGACTTTTAAATAAAACAGATTCAAAGCCTTTTTTATATCTTGCAACAGTATCTATAATTCTTTGTTTTTTTTTTGTCTCTTCTATTATCATGTTTAGAATATGTACTAGTTGTTCTGTTGAGTTTCCTGGAAGGCCTGCATAGTTTGGTTTTTTAAGTATTTCTTTTTTAACAAAGATTTTACTAAGCCTTTTTGTTAACATCTTTGTTATAATCTTTTTGAATATCTTAATTAAAGCTATTGAACATATGTTATTTAAACTGTATCTCTACTCTACATCTTTTGATATTGAATATACTTGTGCTACCTTCCACTTTATTAATATTTTTCTGTTTTTAAGCATAGGTCTGCATAGGCTTTAAACACTTTTTGCACTTTTTTCTCTGCTTTTTTAATCAGAGTATAACTTATGCCTAATATCCTAGTTACTGTCTCTGTTTTAAGCTCTTTAATTATTTTATTCTATTTTTCTTTCTCAATTTTTTTTTATTTTACTGTACTATTTTTCTTTAATATTATTCTGTAGTTTATATATTTCTTTTCAACTTTTTAACATCTTTTCTAATTTAGTATTTCTTTTTCTAAATTGTTTTCTATAATGTTCTGCTATAGCTTTTTTGACTAACACTGATTCTGTTATTAGTTTTGACTTTTTTCTGCTTGTTTGATTATACTGTTAAGTATTACTTTCTTGTATAGTTCAAAAGGCTGGCTGTTATATTTTCTTGTTCAGTCTTAATTATTTCACATCTTTTGTCTATGTTTTTTTTTATTTGTCTTCTTTGTATATATTTTAATTAACTTAAAAAATAATATATAAAATTTTATAATCTTATTTTTTATTTAAAATATATAGATTTAATAAATTTATAATTTTATTTTTAGCTTTATATTTTATTTATTTAGCTTTATACAAAATTTTAAAAAATATTTACAATAATATAATATTTTTTTGTAACTATTATTTTTGTATTTTTTATATATTATACTAAGTGTTGTTATTAGCTTTAGTTGTAAACATAATGATTATATTGTAGTTTGTTAATATTTGTTTATATATTGTTTAAAGTTTTTTGTAGACTAAATTAAAATAATTATCTTAGTAATATAATTGTTTTAGTAATATAATTATAAACAAATTATTATTTGTATAATAAATATTTAATTAAAATTTGTATATTTTTTAGGTTTTTTTTTCAAGGCTAATCTTGTCTGTATGTTTTTTTATTATTAGTAATATAAGATTACATATTATATACAGAGTATATCAATAAAAGTACAACTAGTTATACATATAACTTTAGTTATTATTTAATTAAGAGTTTCACTTATAAATTATTCACTAAATGCTATACTTGAGACTTATCTGTAAGTTTCCTATTTAAACTTTCTGATTTTAACACTTATTGTATATATATGCAATATATTGTATATTACTATTATTGTGATGAACAGGTTAGAGCTATCTAATTACTATTTATATCTAAGTATCATCTTATTGAATATTACTAAATATCTATAGTACTTTAAATTTATCCTTGATACAAACTTACTAAGTATGATACCAAGATTACTCTCTAGATTTTATCTATTTTAGTATATTTCATATTTACTAAATCAGTTTGGTGCTATAGATATTTAAATTTTAATAAGCTTATTCTTTTCTTATAGTTTTCTTTTATGTTTACTATATTACCTGCTAGTACACTTTCTCTTTATTTCTGGTATGTTTACTGCTTCTTTTACATTAAGCACCAACTCTTCATATTAGAAAACTTCTTTTTGGAAATTTCTTTATATACTGATCTTTTATTTATATAGACTTAAACTACAGAGCTTCACATATATTAATATGCTTTCATAAATTACAAAGTTTTGCCTTTAGCTGAAATTGAACTATTGATTTTGTATATAAAGAAAAAGGCATCTAGATTACTAAACTACAGAACCTCATCTTTGCTTTTTGTTTTTTATAATTGTATAGCTAACTATATTAGGTATATTAACTATTTTGTATTGAATATTGTATAAAATTTATTTTAATATTGTAATTTTTGTTTACAAAATTCTAAAAATATATTTCTTTTTTTTAAGTTTTCTATTATTTATTTTATATATTAAACAATATTGTAGTTTATTAATATTGTTTGGATTAATAATCTAGTATCTAATTATGTTATATATTGATTAATAAAAAATTTTGTTAGAAGTGTAGTGACCTAGTAAAGTAGACAGATTGTCAACCTCTAAGTAGCAGGTCTAAAGTTCAAATCTTAGTGACAATAAAAATTTGCAATTCTTCCTGTATTATAGTTAACTATCTTTTGTAATTGGTTGGAATTAGATACCTGTAATTCATGTTATACCAATATGACTAAAAGGTCTAGGCATTTGTACAACATTGTACAAAAAAATACAAACTGGTACCAGGTAGCAGGAATGTACATAGACACTGTCTGTGCATATTTTTTAAATACAGACATATTTGAACAATGTTCAATATCTATGTTTGCTATATGTCTAAATATACAAATTGTTATTAAACATTGTTTGCATAATTTATAGTAAATGCAGACATCTGCTGAACATTGACTAACATCCAAGTTTTTGATTAATTAATAATTATGTAAATTTTACAAAATTAGTTAGATGTCTAGCAAACATTGTTCAAGTGTTTAAACATTTGATTGGCAATTCAAAATACTTAACAACATACTTTCTAAATGCAATATTTAAAAATTACTATTATTTTTTTGATTTTTTTATATTTTTAAATTTTTTATAATTTGTACTCTAGTTTATTTATTTTTTTAAATTTATTATTATTTATAGTATTTATTTTTTTTTGCTGTTATTTTTTTTAATTTTTTTTTTTAAATATTAATAGAAGATCATATCTTTAACTTTATTAAAATTCAATTAAAGTTTTTATAAAAAAAAGTTTGCTTTTAAATTATATATAAAAAATAAAGACTTAGACACATAATCTGTGATCTAAACCTACAAGAATGGCCAAGACTTATCTAGAGTTGGGTTTGAGTATTAATATAAGAGAAAGAATATAGTATTTAATCTATTGGATAGTCCAAAGATCAATTTTAGTAATAATTTGTGATATTGAAATAGAAAATGAAGGTAAACTAGAAAAGTGACTATAAGTTAAGTTAGTAGAAAGTATAATTTGAGACTGTGCAAAATGTGAAATACAATATGAAATATATATCTGTTTGTATATTTGTTGGTTTAAGTGAAGAAAAAGTTTGATAGAAAAAGTAATAGCAATATAATAAGAAATAGAAGCATTGTAAATAGTAGAAATAAGATTGATAGAAACTAAATTAAATAGAATAGAAATAAGAAAAGGTATATATCAAGAGTTGTGCAATTTAAAACTGTTAAGTATGAGAATTTCAGTATATAGATCAGAAACAAGATTGGCAGGCATATTAAAAGTAGTTATATTTAAAATACTATTAAGAGAATTGAAGATTAAGTGGTAAATTGTTTAGGTTAATAGGCAAATATCTTAATGAAATGAAGAGCTAATATAGTTGTATTAATAACAGAAGAAAGAAAGTGAAGAGTTATGTTTATAAAAAGTATAAAGAACAAGAAGTTTATCTGTAAGAATTTTAACTCAAAAAGTTTTCAGAATAGATAAGTGAAAGCTGTGAGCAAAATTAGAATTTTTTTGGTTGTTGTTGATATAAAGCCATGTATTATTTTAGTTAATTTCAAATACAATGATAAACTATTGTTAAAAATAATATTGAGATATCCAAAGTGTTATAATATAGGCTTGGCATATAGTATGAATAGAGTATTGAATAGGAATTTTAATAGGAAATTCATCAATAAAAGAAGTTTTTTTTTTTTTTTAATCTTAATTTATTACTAATTAATATTAAATTAATCTTACCAGATTACAGAATGCAGTGATATTTTGAGAAAAATACAATTTTATAACTAGCATTATATATTCTATTTATATAACTTATAAGCTATAAGTCATAAAACAGTTTTTAGACAAAGTTTAAATCTCTTGAACATTTTTAAATTTTAAAATTACTCAAAATTTTAATAAGATAATCTTATTTTAACTTTCTAAGTAAAAAAGTTTAGAAATAAAAAATATATATAATTATATTATTTATAAATAAAAAAAACTCTCTCCTGTATATCACAAAAATATAGTAAATAAAAAAAAAAAAATAGACAAGCTAGAGACTAATACCTGTACTAAATAATTATAAAAAAGCCTTGAACAAATGTGCATTCGTGCACAACAAGAAGATAAACAGAAATAATATAAGTAAATAATACAAAATAAAGAAGAAAAAGATAGCAAAACAGCACGACGGCACAAAGAAAAGCTTTTCCAACTTACAAGGAAAAGTTTTTCTACATAACCCTCTCAAGAAAGTTCTAATAAACACAACCATGTATAACACAACAGCAGTTAGAAAAACCATAGCGAAGGCACAAACAACTAGACTTCCCATTAGCAATAACAAAAGAAGATGCACTGCTGCTCTCACCATTCTTGTTGGCACAAAAAGTGGGCAACCCAGCTTACCCCTGAAGAATTCAAAGATGACATCATTGGTTACACAAAAAGGCACAACAACAAACTCAGTTGACAAAAACAACGAAATGCAGATTAGCGCAGATGATAACAACACAACAAATACTATAAATAGCATTGTATTACTCAACAACAGCTCGAGTACCTCAGAGCCACAAGATCTTAATTTAGAAAAAACTAATACCTCAAATATGCAGATAGATGAAACTAATATAAACAGAAAAGACACAGACACAGAAAAGATGCAATGGGTCAACCAATCACATGCAACCATCTCGAGCAACAATTCGAATAAACACAAACATAAACTTACATATAGTTAGACTACTAGCAAAAATATTACAAGACAAAGTAAGGATAAGGATACAGAGATGCAATGGATTAACACAATACAAGATAAACTAGCAAGTGAAATTACTGAATCCTTTAACATAGAAATCTGAAACTACAACAAAATACTTGAGCTATTACAAATGAAAGCAGAAATAAAAGAACTCATCAAATACAAATTAATGTACAAACCAACAAGCCTCTATATATCCAATGCAATTAATACAAAATTCAAATACTTAAATACAGCATTCTTTATTACTTTTACTAGGAACAAAGCAACCCGACCAACCCATCAAGAAGACTACAAAGCACTACTCAAATGTGCTATAGAAAAATACAAATTGATTAATAATATTACAATTACAGATGCACCAACATGAAAGGTTATTGAAACCAAGCTGTGACAAAAGATTATTATAGATTACATCACAAACTGCAACTTCAACACAATGCCAGAAAACACGATTGCCAAAATATTAAAATACGCAAAAGGATTTATGAGAAGTGAACCAGTATTTGACTTACAAATCTTAAAGGAGATTACATGAACAGCACTAAATAACACCTGGACAGCACTGCTGAACTATCCAGATGAAATACCAGAAGAAATATAACAACTTCTTCCATATAAACTGCCAATTATACATAGATATGAAACTAAATCATCAGTAATTGTCCTACACAAAATATACAAATTTGATACCTTACCAAAAGATTACTTTGAAATAAAGGAACCTCTACCAGATAATCCTAAAGATTTGGACCCTGCCATCAGAAACTTATTCCTGATTACAGACAGAAAAAAACTCCAAAACCTTGGAAAATACAAACAAAAACTACTAGAATTCTATGATTTCAATAGAATTTCAGAGGCATACTTCAAACTACCTGACCCGAAACCAAGCCTACCTACAATCTATCATAAGCTAAACAGAAGAATTTGACATTTCTTCCCTTTTAATCCCCAAGACCTATCAACAACAATAGGAAAAATGGTTAAACTGCTTAGAGAACATTATACCTTCAAAGTTATACCAAATGACTATATCAAATACAAACCAAAATTACCTACAGACATAACCAAAATCAAAACTAAAACAAAGTTTGAATACCCAATTACAGATGACCAAAAAGCCAAAGAATTTATTTCACAAATCATTCCAATATACAGATTTAGTATTCTACTAGATCTACAAATAATGACAGCTAACCTAACAGAAAAACCCAGACTACTAGAAGACCCAAAAGAAATTAAAGAGTATAACATTACTATACCAATCAGAACACCTAAACAACTAGTTGATACAGCCCAACTTCTGAAAGAAATATACTTCTTTTATAAACTGCCAAACATATGGATTAATATTACAAATGAAAAAAATACAGTAGAAATGGAAAAAGCATCGGACAACCAAGCAAAGCCTGATTTAAAACCAGACCTGCCACAATCATGTGAAGAAATCTTCCAAGCACTTACAGAGAAACAAATTGAAACAACTGAAATTATATTACCAATCATACAACAAAACCAAGTTAAATCAACTCTCGACAAACTTAGAGAACATTTTACAATTAACAATATACCTGACTACATACTTCAACTACCACCACTCTCAGAACCAACTTGGAATATTTTCAGCAATGTACCAGTCCATGTGCAGTTCTAATAATAACAAAAACATCAACAATGATATCAACAACAACAATAACATACAAGACAACTTACTATTACAAACTACTAATAATAATAATAATAGTCAAACTATAAAAAATGAAGAAGACTCAATTTCACTTAAATTCAACTTAAACGAAAAAGTCAACATAGCAACCCACAATATAAGAGGCATCAACAACATATTAAAAATGCAAACATGGATTGAACATTGTGCTGAACTAAACCTGCATATAATTTCTCTTACAGAAACTAAACTGAAAGATACAATAGCAAAATCTTTAACCAATCCCTTGTACAAGATTTTTATCTCAAATTTCATATCATATAAAGCAAACCAATGAGAAGCCAGTCTGGGAACTGCTCTAATGGTTTGTAACCAACTACAACCATATATCCATAATATTAATACTCTTCCTAGAATAGCAATCTGCATCGACTTTTTCTTTTCTAATAATAACAAATCCCGCATCATTTCAACATATCTCTCATCAAATCATATATTTCTTTCTAAACATACTCAATCACAAGTGCTAATATGGATCACAGAGACTAAAGCTAGAAACTGGCATACAATTATACTAGGCGATTTTAATGCCAATCAACATAGAGACAAGCATATGCCCATATTCACCAATATGAATGCAGCCAACTTAACCAGTCTTTTAACCTTTCATAATATCCAAACACCTACTTGGCATGGCCCAACTACTTCTAGTCAAATAGATGACCTTTAGATATCTTCAGACATACTATTGGCTTTGGAACCTCCATCACTAATTGATGCTTCACATATCTCAGATAGTGATCATTGTATCTTATATACAACTTGGCACACCAACTTTTCCCTACAAAAAAACCCTAGAAACAAAAAAAAGAAAAGGAAGCTATACCAATTCAGAAAAATGACATCTGAAGATTGGAATAACTTTGAAGACTCTCTAAGCACCTTTTTTAATACCCAAAACATTCCCTCGCCAAACATGAACAAAGAGAAAATAAACAAATTATGGAACTTCTGGTTGGCAAAAATTAAAGAAATGATGAACAATCACATCCCATATACCTTCACAGCACTAAAAACCTTCTTTGCACTCTCTTTAAAAGCAACCAAACTACACTCTGCACTAAAGCATATTAGCAAATGTCTACGTCTTCTCTCTAATAATCAACAGAATAATCTAATCCAAGTTAATTATCATTTATTAAGAGCAGCCACTCTAGCAGAAATCGACATTTCACTAATAACACAAATGCAACTAGACACCTCTTTACCCAACTTAATTACACAACTAAAACAATACAAACATACTATTTGGCAAACACGTAATTTTGAAAAAAGACAAGAGCAAAGTGAATAGATTAAATACTTTACAAATCGTAGATACTCAGACTTTAAAGATAATACTAGCCATATGCTAGACAGCATCTTAAAAA
>CAJVQA010003517.1:0-19323 GCA_910591915.1 Cetraspora pellucida | reverse complement strand
GTTGGTACTGCCTAATTAGGAGGTGTAGGGATGTTGGTGCTGCCCTAGCCTAAAGGACTTACATGTGCAATCTTTTCCATAACCGTAACCTTTTGTAACAACCGCTTGTTACGCATAGTGCCTATGCTCCATGATTGGGTCTCCTTCCGGGAATTCCTACTTCGGTCATGTACTGCACTTGGACTTAACCACAGGGCTTTGCATTCAATTACTAGCTCCTTATTGGGTTACAGAGGCTAAAATCTTTTTAATTTTGTCTCCAGCTGGACTTGAACTGTTGATCTTGACTGTGGGGGCATGGGAGCTTAACTGCTAAGCTATGGGACCCACACCCAATAATTTCTATTTCTAACTCTTCTATTGTTCTAATTCTTTTGAGTTCTTGTTTTTCAGTTTCTAGTTTTTTTATCTTTACTGTTTCTGTTATTTGATCTATTGCTATATTAATTCTATTACTGTTTTTTTTTATTTACATGTCTAGAACTATATTAATTTTGCTATTTATTCTGATTTACTGTTGGTAGCTATCTTCTGTTTGCTCTTCTGCTCTTGTACAGTTCTTGCATCTTTCTATTTCAATAGCTAATTCATCTTCTCTATTTTGCATTTGCCAGTATTCTACTAGTATTTTTTTTTTCTTCTTTTTAATTATTTTCTCCAATTACTTATGGTTTTGCATACTATAAACTATTCATTCTTTTCTTCTCTTGTCCTCTGATATATTCTTCTATTTAACTTGCATTGCCTGTATATTTTGCCTATTTGTCCTAAAGCATCTTTAACCTCTTTACTTTTTGGTTTACTAAATAACTTTTGTTCTATTATCTTGAACTAATCTGCTTTTTTCTCTTGCTTGACAGGTCTTGGTAATTTTTTAACTATTACATGTAACTAATCATTTTTTTTTTGTATTAAGCAGCTGGTTTAGATATACTAAATCTTTTTTATTTATTCTAGTTTCACTTCTCTTCTATAATCAGTATCCACAAGTTTATTTATTTTAATATTATACCTAAACATTGTCTATAAATTGTCTTTTTTTCTTATATTTATTTTTAATTTTCTTGCTTTTAATATTGTCAAGCAAATCAAATTATTTCTTCAACCATCTGTGTTTTCTGATATCTTCACTACTTTTTATATATTTTTTGTTAGGCCTGTCCTTGGCAGCCTTGTGTTATTCTTAGTTTTGTTAGCTGCCTAAGTCTATTTTATCTGTTTAATCTTGTTACTAGCCTATCTACTTGTTTCATTACTATCTCTTGTCATAATGTTTTACAGCTTTCAAGATCTTTGTATTCTATTATGCAGTTCTTCAATATTCTTTGCAGATTACTTTCTGTTTTATCAGACTTATTATTGGTTGATGTATTTCATTTAAACTTCTTTTTGACATCTTTGTTAGTTGTAATATATAACTTAATTTTGGTATTATAAGCATATTGTTTATGTATGCAATTTGGCTCGTTGTTATTTTTTTGTATCTAAGATCTTTTATTGTTTCACTTATTATTTCTTTTACCTTTTTCTTTACCAGGATTTCATGTATTCTATTGTTTAGCCATACTTCTAATAATTATATTATTTTATTTTTTTATTCTTCTATTATTTTGCTTTTTCTAAATATTACCTCTCTTTTTTCCTTTTTCAATTTTGTGTTCATTATTAGCAGCTTTGACTTCACTTCATTTATCTCTATATTATTTATTATAAAAAACTTTTTTGCTATTTCTAAGATCTTTATCAACTGCTATCTACTTCTTTTTATATCTTGTAAAAGTATTTATATTTCTTTATTCTTTTCTCTTACTTCTTCCATTATTATGTTTAGGATATATACTGGTTGTTATCTGGAAGGCTTGCATAATTTGGTCCTTTGAGTATTTTTTTTTTCATAAATATCTTGGCAAGCCTTTTTGTTACCACTTTTGTTATAACCTTTCTAAATATTTTTATTAGTACTATTAGCTGAATATTGTTTAAGCTATATCTCTATTTAATATCTTTTAGTATTAGGTAGATTTGTGCTATTTTTTATTTGATTGGTATCTCTTCTACTTTTAAATAAAAATCTGTAAAACTTCTGAATACTTCTTGTGTTTTTCTTCCTGCTCACTTTATCAGAATATAACTTATTTTTGATATATCTGAAGCTGTTTTTGCATTTAGTTTTTTTAGTACTTCTTTTTATTCTTTCTCTTTAAGTTCTTGTTTAACTTCTGTATACTATTCTTCTTTTATAATCTTTTATGATCTATATATTTTCTAACATCTCTTTTAGTTTGGTGTTTTTTTTTTTAAACTGCTTCTTGTAATGTTTTGTTACTTCTTTTCTAACTTCATCTGGTTTTGTTAACAAACTTGTTTCTTTTTCAACTTGCTTAATAAATCTGTCAAGTACTATCTTCTTGTATGGCCTATTTAATAAACTTGCTATCATTTTTCTTTAGTTAGTCTTGATCATTTCATATCTTTTATCTATGTTTTTATTTTTTATTATTTACTTTTATACTTTTGTTTTATTTTTATATATAGTTTTTTTTTTATTTTTTGTCTTTTTACTAAAAGATGTTATCAGATTGATGATATTTTATTGTAAGATAACAGTCAGATAAACAGTCTATTTCTAATTAGAATAATGCAACAAGTTGCATTTAGGTGACTAAATAATGCTAAACTTGTATACAGTCATCCTCCCATATAATCACACAGTTGGGCACATAATAATTTTTTAAAAAAATGTGCTTATAAAGAAGTTGTGCTTATATGGAGGGCTATTTCTTATAAATTAAATCGTAGCTTAGCCCAAATGTAAATGTGATTACATGTGATGTGATTATATGGGAGGTGACTATATGGAGGGACAACTGTATTAAAAAATTTTCTGTAATTATATATAGTTTCAAGAATCTTAATAAAGTACTAACATAACTGCTAAAGGTAAAAAATATATATATATAATATAATAATACAATAATAAAAATATATAACTAATACTAATAATATAATAAAATACATTATGCTATACTAATAACTTATTTTGTAATAATAGAATATATATATAAAACTCTACCAAGTTTTATATTATAAATAAATTAGTTCTAAGAACATTAAGTTTTTTTTTAAAATAATAGAGCTAATATTATTATATTTTATTAAGATTCTTAAAATTGCTTTTGCAACTATATGGAAATATCTAATATTTAAATCTAACACGATCACTTTAATAATATCTAAATGCAACCTGTTAGATTAACTATATGCAGGATATGAAAAATTTTAAGTTATAAATAAATTAGTCCAAGTTTCTGTAATTTGTATACGTATAATATAATGTAATATGCATGTGTCTCTACATAATATATATATAATACTAAATAAAAAAAAACGAATAAAGAAACAAAATCTTTAGTAAATTAGAAATCCAAAGTAAAACAAATAATCACTAAGATAGATCACACCTGGATTAACAAATCGAGTGAGCTTTTATTAGTCTAGATATATATATATATACTCATGTTAAATGTAATATAGCATAATCTTAATAAATAAAAGCAAGACTGCTTGCTATAAAAACAATCAAATTATAAAACTCTAATATAAAACTAATACGTATTGTTATACGTATCAGTTAGTACTCCACAAAAGTTTGAATTTGAATCAAATATTTGGCCAAATTCTTAAAATATTTGATTTAAATTCAAATTTTGACTTGATTTTGCGGAGTACTAATATCAATTTTTTTGAATATGCGATAAACAGTTAATCAAAAAGAGATTAATTGAGAGAAATAAAATCGCTCAGAGAATCACGAGACATTCATATTATAATTCGGCATGATTTAAAAAACCATTTAGGCATCATTTTTTTTTTGTTAAATTGAAAATTAACTACTTTTAATTTTATTATTTTACCCTCTTTGCCTTTGTTTATACGTAGAGTATATGACACGCCATTGCCATAATACAATATAATTCCGTAACTCTATTATATGTCTACATTCTCAGTCTATTGTACATGTATTTATGATGATAATATACAAATTTGCAAATAATGTATGTACGTATGTGCGGTTTCATTGAGTATTAATGGAAATGCAAATTTATATACGTGAAAGTATCATCGACTCACGTGAGAAACAAAAATTTTCATATGAAAAGGCATTTATTGGTCAGATATAGTCGTGACGGATAAATGATCTCAAACAACTGATGCATAAATATCGCATGTTCCGGATGAAGATGGAATTGGATTTTTTGTTCTCGTTTGATTTATTTATTGCCTACTACTTTACGAAACGTTTGCCTTAGTTCAAGTTTAATAAGCTATAACATAATGGTGAACGCTGAGGCCTTGGAAAAATTTTATAAAACTGTTGAGCAGAATCAAGACGATTATGTTGAGAGGTTGAGAGAAGCGGTTGCCATTCCAAGGTAATATATATATGCGAATTATGTAAATAGCATTCAAAGAAAAAAATTAAAATAAAATAAATAAATAAATAATATAAAAAGTAATTTTGCGAACTACTCATTTGCATTAACTAAACGGAATGAACATTCTATAATTTAGTATAAGTTCGGACGTCGAACGTCGAGATGACGTTGTCCGTATGTCTCATTGGCTTACTTCCTTATTCGAGAAACTAGGAATTAAGTAAAGATAATTTCTTTTTCTATCATATATTTAATTAATTTACATTGAGAATTTCATGTAATAAGCTAAAAGCTTATTTTATTCTTTAGTTGGTGGTAGAATTTTCGTGTCCGATAATAAATTTAACTATTCAACATAACTTTTATGTGCCAGAAAATAGATCAACTCATGATTTAGTACCTCTTATTAAGTCATGCTATGATCAGGAGTCAATTCGTTATTTGGTATCAAAAAAAAGTTATGTTATATAGTTACAATTTTTATTGAGTACGAAAATTCCGTCGTTAATTAATGACAAAAATAAACTTTTGCTATATAATGTAATTTAACTGCCCGAATATATCATCGCATAATTATTCATCATGTAACACGATATGAATTAATAGATATGAAGCTCGTGACGTGGGCAGTCATATTATGGATAATGTAGAGTTGAAACTTCCACCTATTATTTTGGGTACTTATGGCAACGACCCTAATAAAAAAACCATTTTGGTCTACGGACATTATGATGTCCAGCCTGTGAGACTTTTAACCATCTTTAATATTCAATTGTCTTTTAATAAGTATTATTTGATTATTTGATGTTTATAAAATGTTGTAAAAGGCGTTACTTGAAGATGGCTGGAGCTCAAAACCTTTTGATATGATCGAGACTCCACAAGGTCAATTAATTGGCAGAGGTGCTAGCGACGATAAAGGACCTATCATTGGATGGCTTAATGCTATCGAAGCACATCAGAATGCAGAAATAGAATTTCCTGTTAATTTGAAGATCTGTTTTGAAGGTGATAAATACTTTGTCAACATTTTGGAGTAGATTGACTATAATATTGAATTCGTTTGATTGTAGGAATGGAAGAGAATGGTTCAGAAGGGCTTGACGAATTAATTTCCAAAGAGGCGGACAAATATTTTAAAGATGTGGATGCTGTATGCATCTCAGACAACTATTGGCTTGGTGTGACTAAGCCTTGTTTGACGTATGGGTTACGTGTAAGTTACATTCGTTTCGTTAAACCAGAATCGAAATCTATTTTAATATAATTTGGCATTAAACTTGTAAATATAATTTTGTCAATAGGGAATTTGTACTTACAAAGTCACTATATCCGGCCCAGGAAAAGATCTCCACTCGGGTGTCTTTGGTGGTACTGTCCATGAGCCTATGACTGATCTATTTCATTTGTTCAGTAAACTGGTTACTCCGCAAGGCAAAATTTTGATTACAGGAGTTAACGACGATGTTGCACCCCTCGATGGTAGTATTTTATGACGTTAATATAATACGACAGGATGAAACCTGAGTCACCAGCCAGTAAAATTCGCTATGTAGATCACATGAGGATTGAAATTCGCTTTTGTATAGTAAAAAAATAGCAAAGCTCAAACTCACATAGCGAATTTTACTAGCTGGTGACTCAGGTTTCACCCTGTTCTAATATTATTTAATACCAATTATTTAATATATTTCGTAAAACATCTAGATGCAGAGCTCCAGATATATAAATCGTTAGAATTTACGATGAGCGAATTTCACTCTGCTATTGGGTCGAAAACAAATATTCACGAAAGCGAAATAGAAATACTACAACATAGGTAAGTTTATTTTAAGAAATATAATTATGAATTGCTATGACGTAAACTTATCGCGAAATGTTTCTTACAGATGGCGCTACCCGTCACTTTCGATTCATGGTATTGAAGGTGCATTTTCTAGTTCCGGATTCAAAACTGTCTTACCTGCAAGAGTCATTGGAAAGTTCTCAATCAGAATTGTTCCAAATATGGATGCTAAACGTGTTGATCAACAGGTTGTAAAATATTTTAATGATGAATTTGCGAAACTGGGTAGTAAAAATACTCTTAATGTGGAGTGTTTACATAGTGCCAAAGCATGGATTGCAAACCCTAATCATTGGAATTATGGTATATTTTAATTGACAATCTACTTTTATCTATATATTGAATTTTATTTGTAAATATATTATGTATGTTAATTAATATTTGCTGAACGGATAGTTGCTGCTTCTAATGCTGTTGAAAGAGTTTTCAAATGCAAGCCTGATTTGACGCGTGAAGGTGGTTCTATTCCTGTTACTTTGACATTTCAAGATGCTTTGAAAAAGAATGTTTTATTACTCCCAATGGGTCGTGGTGATGACGTACGCATAAATTTATCATTCCAGCTTTGATTTATTGATAACTTTATTAATTTATGATATTTATTGTTTAGGGTGTACATTCAATCAATGAAAAACTTGACCGATCAAATTATATTCAAGGAATTAAGTTATTTGGTGCATATTTACATGAAATTGCTTCCTGTAAAGCTGAATAAATTAAAATCGTATTACTTGTTTTATACAATAGATATTAGGATATTGTGATCTTTTTTTTTGTATATGTTTATTTTTCATTTATATTTTAGTTTAGGTTCGATATGCATTTGGTAGTTTAATGATCTATGCTTGTCTGAAAGTACATGTACTTAAAATTGGTTGACTTATATTAACCATTGTAGTGATACCCAATTAAGTTTAGTAAAAATACCACGTGCTGGAAACTGAACGTGCCAATAATTTTGTGATAATTTATTATTTTATAATGAGAAGCTCAGGATTTCTCAAATCAATGAATTCATTCCTAATTTACAGCTTATATATAAATAAGGCCATACAAAATTAATTAATAACCCGGCCGGGTCAAATTTTAATAACCGGGCGGGTTTTTAAAAAAAAAACCGGTCTGTTCAAAAGTTTCATGTTATGAAAACCGGGATATTAAATTTGTTTAATTTATATGTTGCCATTACCGTTATATTTACCGTTAAGTTAATCAAAACAATGTAAACATGCAACATCACATGACTTCATGACGGCCAGATTGCCAATAAAAGTATTTAATCACATGGACTAGCGTCACTCTGATCATAAAAAACTTGATAGTATAAACGTTAAAGGTTGTGGCTGCAATAACTTTCACACATTTTTAAAACTCGAAAGTTTTTAACAAAACTCGTATTTTGGGATCGTGATAAAGGTGAAGATATGACAGAAGTTATTGAAAAACCATTTTATGATGTAAATTTGGGTTGCGGATATGGACTAAATAAGGTACTTGTTTGTGCTCTTAAAAAAAAAACGAAGTTTATCTAATCTTAGCTAACAATAGCAATAATAATCATAACAATAAATAACAATAATAATAACAATAATAATAACAATAATAATAATAGTAGTAATAATGATTCGATCATTATGAGAGTCTAAATCTCCTATGTAACTTTGTATTCGAATACTTCAGATAAATGATAGAAACGATAAAATCTTATGTCTTAAACGTTTCAATCAAGTAACTCTTGATAGTGTATGACCCTGTTAAGGCTAATTTCTTCTTTTTTTATTGAAAAGGTTCAACATTTAACGTTTAAAGAGATCTATTCTTCAAACGTCGCGGCTAAAGACAACAAATTAATTAAAGAAAAGTCTCTAATTTCCGAATCGTTTAAAGTTAGTGATGAATCGGTTGCATTTAAAATGGATGATAATATTGGTGAAAGAAGAGTCAACTATGACACCATTTTTAATGAATATCATGGAGTTTTTCCTACCAGATTAGGATTTTTCAAGCATAAACAAAAAATTGAAGAAATTCACACTCAACGTGTTGATTATACAATTAAACAAGGAAATGTCCTTATTAAACGTGATATAGACTCACAACTTCATGTTTCATTATCTGATGAAGGCGAAGTTTCAACAGATCAAGAAATCGGAGACATCGAGGAAGACCAAATCAAAGATGAAACTATTAGTTATCTGGAGCATAAAAAAATAGTTCAGTATGTCGAAGAACACAATAGAAAGTTTTTGGCAAAAACTATTGAAATGGATGGTATCTTAGACATGAACCGAGTCGGCAAGTTTTCGAGATCTAATTACAGCAAATCTTTTTCTACGTACGGCGCTTTTTCGAACGCAGGAAATTGTTTTAATGTAATGTTGGAACATATTACTGAAATATTACAGTTACCTCAGGCGTACCAACAAACGAAGTTTGGGAGAAGATCCTTATTGCAATTAGATCAATATATCAAAAATATTATTATTGAAAGAAATACCATTTCCGGGTATGTCTTCGACAAAATTTATTTGCGATTCCATCCTCATAATAATGCTTGGATAGGTAATCATGTTGCCTTGGAGCCATTCGAGGATGGTTTCGGCAAATGTATTGCAATACCATTTGATATGTTTTTCAATTCACATGTACATCCAGAATTTCAAATGCTCGTATGGAATACTAGTCGTCGGTATGGTAGTCGAAAAATTATACGCGATTGTGAAGAAGTTGAACTTTCTAGAAAACGAAAACCAAGCTTTGATGCCAGTCAGCTTTTTGAATCATTAGATCCTTTGGTTTTTAATGATTTTGATGCACACGCGTATTATGATTCTATCAAATATTTATATTGGGCAAGAACTCAAGAGCAATTTGATAAAGAGCTTAGGTTATTTAAAATAGCTAAACATCAAAAGGCTGGATGTTCGAATTATAATTCAGTTGAACATAGTTGGTGTATATCGAACTTGATTCAAGGTCTATCGGATAAATATGATATTGAACTGGATATCGAACAATTAATTGGTCGTAGTTTAGATTGTTATGATGATTTCTTAAAATCTTTGAATCAAATCTTACCATTAGAAGATAACACGCTAATCTATTATAGGTGTGACTCTTTTAATAGTTGCTTTAACCACTTGGATTTAGTACCTTTTGTCGGAAGTCAGTCAATAAGCGTCCTTTGCTTTGTTAGCTGGGGTGAAATACCGCACATCAGATCGATACAGTGGTCAGCCGCCAATGTGGACACATATTTACATTAACCAATCGACAATATGTATGCGGTTATTTGTAAGAATGTGTCCAAAAGTTTAAACATGCTCAATACATACGATCTGATATATTAACGTATGAAACCTTCCTCTTTTTTTTTTTTCCTGTTAAAATGCAAGACAAAAAAAAAAAAAAAAAAAAAAAAATTAAAGCTGCAATTGACTCTTCCGACGCTTGTTATTAACAATCTTTGTGTGAACAATAGAAGATTGCTTTATAAAACCATTGGAAACAAAAATAAAATATTTTAAGTCGCATTTTAGGAAGAAAAAAAAAAAAAAATCAGTAAAAAAATTGACCAGTAGGAATCAGTACGTTAAACAATATAAACCTCCAAAATCAACATTGTTTATTAGGAAATATTATGAATCATGCACCATATATATATATATGACATCTAAATATGTTTAGTTTTCAAAGTTTATCGATCTTTCTCTTATTTTCAAAAAATACGTAATTGTCATAATATATTAGTATACGTTGATACTAAATATAAATACGAAGCAGCGAGAACGGGTCAAAAACTTTATATGAAACTTTTTACGCGATTAAAAACCATGATAAGAATCTACAGTCGCATGGTGATTTGATCCTCAATTAGTCAATGAAAATCGCAATCTATCGTTATCATAATTATTATTTACCGGACTTAGCTAACTAATCTTCTAGGGATTGTGTTCGTTACCGTTACTTCTAAATTTATAAATTCGATGACGGTGGGAAAAAAATTTTTTTCTTCATTTTTAAAACATCGATGATTATGGTCCGAATATTAAATTTAGACCGCATATTCAAACCATAAACATCACATGTTTTAAAACGATGAAATATTATTTTTTTTCCACTCTAAAGGTAACCAGCTCTATTAATTTTCCCCAAGTTCTGAACGTCCTGATTGGACAAAATATATTACACACCTGAATTCCGAAAATATATTGTGTTAAGGTTAGTATATTAAGGTTACAGAAGACAAGGATTTTTTTTATTAAGACACAAAAGATGGTTTCGTACCGATAAGTAAAACTTCTGATTTAAATTTCTAGGTGGAGGATAACGTAATCTACTTTTTTCAATCAGCGATTTCCTAATCAGAACTGGAAGAAATTAGGGTTTCCGTACAACGATGGAATACTATAATGTTATTCATATTCGATAGAGCATTGGAGTTTACGGCATACTATGTAAATCAAAACAACTACTGTATTTGTGGTTATACGTATAATAAAATTCATTAATGAAGATTTTTTTTGATAGCGATCGATAGGATAATAATTTATAATAATTATTTGCCCCTAATGGTTCGATAGTTTTTCGCAAAGACAGTTATTACTTTCTACAAACAAAGCTATAGAGTCATTCTTTTTTATTATGCATAAAAAAAATTTTAATCTGCTGTTTTTTTTTTCTTAGAAAAAGGTGAGACTTAATTTGGTTCCTTTTTTAAAGAAGTGACACTATAGCTTTGTTTGTAAAGTCGTAATACTGGTCCTATTGAATCGTTAGGGCTGTGTATCTGTTTAAAACTTGAATAATTATTATTATAAACTTATTACCTATCGATCACTATCTAAAAAAAAATGTTTATATATACGTAAAATTGGATGCTGAATATTTTTTTCAAAGTTGGTTTTTATAAAATTTGTAACCATATTGTTAATTATACTAAATACCATATTTATAGGGTACAAATAAAATTTCTCATATATTATTTAAAAGATTGTACATGGGCAATAATTTGTTTATGAAACCACCTTTTGGCTTTTAACAAAAAATTTTATTTGCGCAATTGTATAAGCTATACCTCGCCCGGTTCCGGTTCATTTCACCGATTCACAGACAAGTTTTTTTTATAAATTACACTAACCTTAATTCTAATTCTAACCTGACCCTGACGACAATGACCAGAATTACTTTGTTAGTGAAATGACTGTCGGTGAATCATATTGTCGGTAAATTGATTGTCGGTGAACTAATTGTCGATGAAATGAACGGATCCCTAATCATAAGCAAGGATTTGATTTTTCGTTTGTAAAAATTCTTTTAATGCTGTTACACGAAGTTGTAATTCAATAAATTATACCCGTAATAAATTTTCTATTTAAAAATCTTTATTTAGTTAAATATTTATTACAGTATCATCGCGTAATAATTCCCATCTGCGTGTTATTTTGAGTACACGCATGTGCGTCATTTCGAAATTAAAAGTCAATTTCTGAGCTATAAGTACTATTGACAGATATAATATTTAAAATTAAACTACAATATATGCTTAGGACATAAGCTTATTGTTAGTAGATACGCGTTATTTTGGGACACGACTATACGCGAAAGATTACTATATGAAGTTACTTGCAATATATCTATCTATCTTCTAAAAGGTAATTAATTTTAACGATTTAGTTGATTTATAAATTTATAGAATTTATTTAAAAATTTTTTTATTGAATTTAACTGGGAATTTATTAAAGGAATCTTTATTCAAAATTAGTCGTAAATACTTTTTCAAAGTAATTGATTTTTTTAATATTTAAGAAGCATTTTTTTTAATAATTACAAAATCTAGTTCAAGTACACGTAGTTGTTAAATGAATTCTGTGAACCTATAAAATTCACTTTAAAATCTTTTCGAGATCGTAAGGCAATTATCAAGAAATTTGTGTTTAAGCTAAAAAATTTTTTTGAAGATTGATTGATTTTTAGCCACACATAACTATAACTTTTCATAAATAACTTATTCACCTACCTATATACATGTACATGTATATATGCATGTATGTAAAATATATCAACACTTATTAAATTTGCAATTATGTGACTATAAAAACATTCAGTAATTTGCTATGCCAATATATAACACATACAACAATTAAACTATTATTACATGTATATATAAATTACAAAAGTTCATTTAATATTCTTAATGGTAATTTTACCATATTATGAATAATAAAATAACAACCCATAAACTAATTATAATTTTATCCAAATTTATTAAGTTAATCGTTCTATTCCCAGAATTACGTCTTGCAGGTAATGATTCATTATGAGCAAAAGGACATGTATCGAAGAGAGATGGGCTTTGTGTCTTTGTCGAATTTAAGTATGGTTGACTAAATAATTGTTGAGGGTCATATTTTGATTTGATGTCTTGTAATCTTTTAAGATTATTGCCAAAATATAGTTGAATAAAATTTGGTAAATCTGGGTCGTCGTATCCCTGTATCGAAGCATACGTAATATTAATGATTAAGTATGAAAAGAGAAAATGAATTTTAGAGAATTTTTTAAAAAATTCACCTGATAACTTTGACCATTAGAAAATGGTCTAACATCAGTATCCCATTGACTTATCCATGCATTCGTTTTAGGATCATAAGTTGAAGGAGCTTGTATAAGAAGGTGATAGGCCACACCATTCCTATGAATAAATGCAGTAAGATTTGAAGATTGTGTTGAAAGTAATCCACCATAAGAAAGTAATTCAGCAAATGTTCCTGAAGGCATCTGTTTCAAAAGTCCAATAATCACATTGATAGCAGTATCATTTAAAGGACCACCAAAATATATTGATTTTGTTTTTACATTCTCTCTAGCTTGTAATGGGCCTGGAGGATATGCTGAAAGTACGCCTTGATTTACGTTGCCAGGAACAGTTGCAGCAGGTGGATAAGTTACATTTTGAATGGTATAAGCAAGACTGTTTGATGCATAAGGAGAAGTCCCAATATTAAAAAAATCGTATCTTTTACAAGTTTTCTGAGGATCCAAGAAGTAAGCACGTGCACCTAGATGATCACAGAGTAAAAGTAATTTCTTTTCAATTGTTTCTTGATCACAACCTTCAATTTGGGAACCATTATAGGATAATAAACCAGCATTCAACAATTTGTCATAAATCTGATCATTTTTACCCAAATAATGACCAACTATTTTAAAATTTGTATTAGTTACATAAAGAGTGGTTGAAAGTTCATTGGGAGCAAGGTGACCAAAGTTTGTGAATGCTTTTAATACAGATGCAAAAAGATTAGGATCATAAGGGTATTCAATGGTGAAAACAGAAACAATGTCCCAAGCAGGTATTAATTGTAATTTCCATTGAGTAATAATTCCATAAGTTGCACCACCACCTCTTATCGCCCAAAATAAATCGGCATTTATAATACTATTTGCAGTTAAACTATTTCCATCAGCCGTAATAACTTGAGCCTCAAGTACCAAATCACCAGTAACACCATATTTTCGAGATTGTAAACCAAAACCTCCAGCAGCGATAATTCCTGATAAACCGGTTGTTGGACATATTCCTGATATAAAAGTAAAGTTCTTTTGAGCAAGTTGGATATATAATGGACCAAGTCTGATTCCACCACCAACTATTGCAGTTTGCGATACAGTGTCAATATTCACAAAATTTATATTACTAATATCGATAACCAAAGAGTCATTTAATGAAGAAGAGCCAGAATTACTAATTTAATATAAACAGATATATATGTATCGTTATTTGTTAATAAGGAAGATATTGATATATTTTTATTTATATAGCAGTTACTCACCTATGACCACCGTTTCTCGGACATGGTGTGATCTTAAATGTATTTGAGCAAAGCACTAATTGTTGAACTTGAATTGTATTATTCGGATAAGTTATCATCCTTGGATATTGTTGAAACCTATTAAATAAATTAAATAATCAAATAAATGATAGTTTATAGTCGAGTTTTGAATGAAATTATTGAAATTTGAAAATTAAACAAATTTAAGAGAATTTGCGTTGCTATTAGATTTGATATAATTTCTACAACAAAGTAATAATAATAATAATAATAATTTCAGCTATCAATAAAGTAGTAATTTACCTAACTCTCTCGCCAACCCTTGCATCATTATAACCAGGGTCATTCTTTGATATAACCAAAACACCGGTTGCCGCAACACAATCTTCTATTGATTTATAAGAGTTAGGATTAAAATCAGCCCATGACACGCTTATGAGTAATGCTACACCAACTAAATAAGAAATTATTGGGTAATATAATCCATTAAATAAAACTTTTTTCATTTCCACCGGCTATTTTTATAAATATCGAGAACTTAAGATCGAAAGAATGAACAAGGAGCCGAAAAGCAGGTGGAAATTAAAAAAGATAAAAAAAACAAATACATTGGATTTTCAGTTGTCTAAAAATGCATTTTCATGCCGCATTGTACACGATACACAATTAATAATTTTTATAGACACTAAATAAAGTAATATTTGATATAACCATTTTTACATATTGCATATATGCAATGTTTTTTTATCCAATAACAATTCAACTATAATGAAATGACATTAGCCAAAAAAACCAAAAAACGTATTTATTTATATTATGGATGTGTCAGATATGACAATCCAAAAAAGGCATATAAAATAAGAATTACCGTTACATTATTTTTAGTGATACGAACTTAGGCGTGGGTTGGATCTGTTCTACGTGCAAAGACCGGTCCAGACCGGTCTTTGAACCGAGGCTTAAGTCTATTCAGTCATGAACCGGTCTGGACTAGTGTTTGTAGTCGATCATTATTTATCGACTTGACTAAGTCGATATTTAAAAATCGGCTTAGCCGGGTCGATTATCTAAATTCTATTGAGTTGAATTTTCGGATATTTCTCGAATTTTTTGTCTCAATTTTGCTCATATTTTATGTTCGCTGATTTTCTTTTCGCCAATTTTCGGATCATATTATAAACTGTCCTAAATTTTTATTATAATCTATATAAAGTCGACTAAGTCGATTTTTTAAAAAATCGGCTAACTAAGCCGGCTAAGCCGATTTTATCGACCAATACAAAATCGACTACAGACACTAGTCTGGACTAAGTCGGATTAAAATTTTAGCTGATTATATTCATCCAGTAATATAGTCTGCTGTGAGTATAGTTGGTGGTATAATTACAGCATTACGGCATTCTATCATATGAGTGCGTGAGAGTGAAAACCTGGAAACCGATTTAATGATTTACTATGATCGGTTTCCAGGTTTTCACTCTCACGCACTCATATGGTAGAATCAATTACAGCATAGCATCTAATTACCGTAATTATGTGGCGGAGCCAAAATTCAGAAAATCGACCAAAATTCTGGGTCGGTATACATCCGAACATCTCGGTATTGCTCAATACGACCTGTCTCCGATCTAGGCTTTTGGTCGATATGCTTGATAATTATGGCAAAAATACGGCACGTGCCGTAATTCGATAATTTTCAAAATTAATTCTACCACCAACTATAGCTGAGAGATGTATGGATATACAATAATAATTGCAATAGAAGGTAAAACCCTCGCTGTAAATTAGTAGAACCCGTTACGTGGATCACGTTAAGGTGAAATCCGCGTTTAGCTATGTTTTTTAGGGAAATGCTACAGACACAGCAACACGTGATCTAATTTCTTAATTCTGACACTAACCTTAACGATAATGTTGGCCATGCTGTGTCGTTAAGGTTGATAAGTGCCGTGTTATTTGCCGTAATGACGCAATGCCGCAATGTCGTAATGCGTGAAAAAATTCTGCGCCAATCATTGTGGCACAGATCTCCTATCTACAAATCATGTTTCAAGAATCAGGTGTAACATAATACGATCAGTAACAAACATATAGAACCACTTTTAATACTCTAACAAACCGTTTTTTTGTGCGATTTTACTATATAATCGTTCAGTCTTTAAGTTTATTCTAAACACTAACCTTACTGTTAATGAACTTTAACAACTTTTGTTACGCACAATGTCGATAAAACCTAGCACAACAAAAGTGTCACGGCAGATTCTCGGTTTTATTGACTAAGAGTGACGAACAAAAAATTTGGCTGGAATCCCTCAAAATTTTACTAATTAAATCACAGCCGTCCATTAAGTGAAAATTGTTCCTGGGCTAATTTACCATTTTGTGGGTCTATTTTCTTTGAAGACCATTGCTAATTTTCACCCTAGGTGATATCACCTGGTTGTATAAAATCTAATCAGATCACTGGCTATTGTGTAACCAAAAAAAAACGAAGAAAAAAAACCCCCCAGAATTTCAAATAACCCAAGACTTTATTATATAAACCATGCTTAGACTTCTAAGCAAAACTTTTCAGCATCTAAACTTCTAATCTAATTTAAAGCTAACCCTAATCCCTAACATTGAATTTATTTACTTATAATAAAGATTTTATCATATCGGGTGATATCACCTAGGGTGAAAATTAGTTATAATCTTTTGAAAATTTCTAAAAAGTTAATTACGGCCAGAAATTAGTAAACAATTATGTAACGCGGGCCAAAATTTTGCAGATCCACGCCTGTTAGCCAATCAAAATCGAGGATCTGATGTGACATTTTTGTTACGGCGGCTATGGCTAATTAAAGAACCTTTGCTATGCCACAAACCTGGCACACATTCAATACTTGCTTCGATACTATGGCATTACGGCATTATGGTATTACGGCAATATGGCAATACGGCACTACGGCATATAATATTTACGGCAATCAGATACTGTGCCGTAATTATTTCTACCATCTGGTAAAATGCCGTAATGCCGTAATTCAATAATTCTACCGCCAACTATAGTTATAAGTAGTTGGGAATATAATCTTTAGCATTGGAAACGTCTTATAAAATTTAGATAGCAATTAAGAATAAAGCCAAGAATAATCAAGGTTCTGAAGTTATCGTTTTTTATTTTTACTATTTTACTATGTATTATCCCTTAAACCGTATAATTTAGCTTACAAATTTGTACGCTAAAATCTTTAGAAGAAAATTGAGTTCTAAAAAAATTTTTTTAACAAAACCTCTATTCTAATTGGTTATAGTAACCTCCAGAAACTCAAGTCACACAGCACACTCCACAGTTATGGAGTAGGACACTTCATGTAGTCTAAACAAAAAGCAAAACTTCACCTGATTGCCGTGAAGTACGTTTGTGATCCAAACTTTGAGCCGTCATTTATTTATAGCGTTGTTTCAAAAACCAAAGATATAAAGTTAATCATGAAAAATCTTTATAAATGTAGCGTGCAGGTTTCTTTTTTAATTTGAACATCAAAATCTTATTAAAATCCTAGATTATAACTAATTTTCGTTCTAGATAGTATATCGAGATAACAATTTTTTATCCAGCAGCTTACTATGATAGTGCTTGCCAAATAACTTTATATTACGATTGTTTTTGAAGATATCTCTTGAATCAATGAATTACACATTTGGGGTGAGTCAATAGAAACCAAGCAAATTTTTTTTAATGAACTTTTTTTTAACCAAAAATAATTCACCAAAAATTTAATTAAATTTATTTTTTTTAAAAAAAAATTTTTTGTCAAATTATTTCTTTGTTCAAAAGTTTAAAAAAGTTTGCTCCCTATTTTTCTGATCTATACGCAAATGTTTAAAGATGAAATTAGATACATTAGCGTCAATGAATTCTACTTGAAAGTTATTGGGATCTTTTTCTAATATAAATAAATATCAATATAAGTGTGGCTAAAAATCAGTGTTCTCAAGTGATATGTAATTTCAAAATTAAGCAAATAACTAAAATAACTAGGACTAAATGATTTTAAATGATCTAAAATGACTTGAGTCAAATGGTCATTTAATTGATCATTTGTAACTTGACCACAAATGCATATATTTATGAGTGCTATCAAGAGAAATCAAAGTTTTTACTTCGAATTTATGACTTAACAGACTCAGCCAATATGATTTTTCATAAGTTATAGACTCAAGATCAAAGCCCAGTTTTCCATCGGCGGCACTTAAATGTCATCATTTGGAGATTGCATTAATAATTGGATCGAAAAATTTATCGTTATTGTTATATTAAATATGGTTTATAGAATAGTCTAATTGGCAAAAAAAATAATTTCGAATAATCATTTAAGTTAAAATCACGGATAAGTAAACTAGCTTCACGAGATAGATAAACACGTATTATATTTTTAAACCAACAAATTATACTGTATTTTTAAAAAACTAATTATTTAAAATGGCTATATGTGGGTCATTTCATTCTAAATGACCAATGACGAATGACTGGGTCACTAAGTCATTTGAGAACACTGTTAAAAATTGAATCCTGGTAAGAATTATAATGTTATATTGCAATCCGAAATAAGGCTCGTACCCAATTATTATGACTATAGTAAATTATTCAAATGATCCAGATAATTTAGCTAGAGGTTCCTTAACAAGTACAATTTATAACCCAAACGCATATATAATTTGCCCAGATATTGGAACCAATGTAATCTAATACCTTGGCAGTAGGTTATTAATGGGATGTTCTAGACTATAATAAAACATATATCCCACTTCTGTAGTGCTCCGGAGTGGGTTATACAGACTGGAGTACTCCATTAACAACTCTACTTGACAGGGACTTTTTTCTAAGGATTCCGTTTAATCGCTTGAAAATCGGTCTATAGTTCCAGATTTATAATTATTAAATTAGGGTCTCAATTTAAAAATATAAATCCTACAAAATCCTCAGATTTTCTTTTTAACATCAAAACCAACCCTAAATTCTAACCTAACTGTAAAAAAAAAATTCAAAATGCGCTTCAAAAAGTTAGAAATTTTCATCTCTTAAACCGTAGATCATTTCCAGGCAAAGTTGCTTGGAAAATTAAAAAAAATATATTTATAATCTATATTTTTTAAATTTTAAAATATTCAAATAAAATTTTGTTTGATAATATTTAAAAATAAGGATTATAATATAGTA
>CAJVQA010003516.1:0-19332 GCA_910591915.1 Cetraspora pellucida | reverse complement strand
ACACAAGACAGTCTAACACAGCTTCTAAATACAAAGGCAAAACAGAAGTTTGTAGAAACAGTGGCAAAGACAGCATGAGACACATTCTATGAACAAGTCTGAAGAATACAGTATGAAAAGATCAATGAATGAGAGAAGAAAGAAGGCATAACAACCAAAATGAAGAAAAAAGAAGTTAGAAAGAAAAATCTAAAAAAGAAAAAAAAGGCAAATTAGCGAAAGATTGAGGAAGAAAAGAAACAAGCAAAGAAAAAAAATGATAGAATTAATAAAAAAGCTAGGAAGACAATATTGAGACTTGTCATGAAAGGAAGAAGACCCTTTCACTATAGACTTTAAGTAGTCAGACAAGTAGCCTACTTCTGTTAGAAGTAGTGCAGCAGATTGCACTTAGGTACGCTATGGGTGGCTGGGTAATGCTAGACTTAGTTGTTAAAAAAATCTATATAATTGCAAAAGTAATTTCAAGAACCTTAATAAAGTACTAGTGTGACTGCTTAAGGATAAATAAAAAAAAAAAATATTAAGAAGTGATTATGCAGATATTTTGAAATATTAATTTTTATGTTTTTGGTTAATAAAGAAAAGAATAGGGTTATAGTAGATTTTCCAAAATAAGAATGTGTAGGTTTTTTCTTACTCTATTCCAGATTTAATTTGAACTAGTTGTGTAAGGCCATAATTCTAGCAAGTTAAGAAGTATGTAATTCTGTAATAAGATTTATATTAGAAATTGAAATGCCAATTTGTTTGCAGGCATCTTGAAGTCTTGTAATGTTAATTTTATCAAAGGTCTTGAATATATCTTAAAATAATATTTAAGCTTCTTTGTTATTAGCTTTGTAGTATTTAATTGTATTATATAAAATTTGAATTGAAATGTAGATAAAGGAGTTTTTAGAAGTAGCAAAATTAAGATTAAAGAAGAAGTTATTAAAAGTAATAATTTTGTTTAGTCTAGATATAAAATTTTTGTAAAAGTTTTTTTAAAGAGTTTAATAATAGATATAAGGTGTACTTAAGTAAGTATATAGTCCCAGTTTGATTTTTTTAAAATAAGAAAAATATTAAAAGATTTTATTTAATAAGAACTTTTTGAAGTTGAAAATATTTATTTAAAAAAGTTTAAAAAGGTTTTGTGCTTTAAAGCTTACATATTTAATATGTTTATAGCAAATTTTAGAGAAGCCAGCAGCTTTTTGATTTAAAAGATTAGAAATAATCTTTAGTTATTCTTGTTGTATTATTTCTTAAGTAAGATTTTAATAGTAATTTTTGAGTTTAGAATGTAGTTTATAAAGATCAGAGTATTTACTAGTTGATAAAATAATTTTAAGAGGTTTTAATTTAAGATAAATAGTAAAATAAGAGTAAATTGTATTGAGTATTTTATCATACTCAATTAAGAGTAAGTTATTAGTTAATAGTTTGTTAATATGTATATTGTTATACTTTTTAAAAATCTTTTTATAGAAAAGTTTATGAGTTTCAGAAAAGAGTTTGTTTAAATTATCAATTTTTTGTTTAATTTTATTATAAATAATTTGTTTTTGATAATAATTAAGAGCAGTTTTGATAAGATAAAGTTCATTTTTGAGATGAAAAAAAGTAGGTAATAGGTTTTAAATTGTATTATCAGAATATTTAGACAGATAGTTTTGAAATAATATACTAAAATTAGATGAATTGATATAATTTTTAGAAATAGAATTTCTTTATAATGATAATAAAGTTGGAAATGCTTGAAAGGATTATTTTTTTAAATGTCTTTGATAGTGTTTACTTTTTTAAATAGAATATATTTAGAAGTAGTTTTAATTAGAGCTTTGTAAATTTTGTTCTAAATATTGTTAAGTTGGTTTTAATTAGAGATCTTGAGAAATTTAATAAATAATTGTTAAAGATTTTGTGTAGTTTGAGTAGTGTAATTCTCAAAACAAGTTTTAAGACAGTTTTTCTAAAGAGAAATTATATTTTTTATTGTTTGTAAAGTTTTGGTTTATTAATAATAATAGAGATTTCTAAGGTAATAAGATTGTTATTAAATTCTAATAAGTGATTTTAAAGTATAATAGTGTATTTAATATTTGTAATTAATAGATTGGTTCAGATTTGATTAATTCTACTTTGTACATTAGCTTGTTGAAAAGTGTAATTAGTATTATTAAAAAAAGAGTCAATAAATATCTTTATATTAAAAACTAGAAAGAAATTTAATAAGTTGATGTTTTGAAATAGATAATTTTTTTGATAGAAATTTTTCTATGTAAGGATTAGAAACTCTATTGAAACTACTTATAATTATAGTTTTGTAAAATGAGCTTTAAGTAAGTAAGATTGCATATTTAACAATTTCATTTTACAATTATTTCTTTTCTTGAATTGGAATATAGATTTGAAGAATTCTAATAAGAGTGTTTTTAAAATATAAGTCAAGACCAACAATATAATTTTTGTAGTTATGAGAACATGCAATATATTTAAAGATGTTTTTGTAAATAAGAATTTTTACTTTAGCTTGATATAATTCTTGAAAAGAACTCCAGAAGCTGAAGTAGTAATTTATTGAATAATTCAAAGATTAATTTTAATAATAATCTTTAAGATTGAAATAGGTGATAAACTAAACTAGAAAAAGAACTATAAGATGAATTAGTAGATAATATAGTTTAAGACTATATAGAATATGAAATACAGTAAAAAATCTATATTTGTTAATATATTTGTTTATATATTTATTGGGTTTTATAATTTGATGCATCTGCACTGCAATGCATCCCTTTCACGTGACTATAATATATCATATATTAATATATATTCTAATCAAATTATAGCTTTATTTTAAAACAGATGGATATTAACTATTTTAAAAATAAATTAAGCAATTGCATTGAAATCGAAAATAGTACTGTATTTAAACCAGCAAAAAAATTTTGCAGATTACGTGACTTATGTTCACAGGATTTTCCAATATGCATACTGATTCGATATCAATATATCACATTATAGTTAATTAAAGTTTCTGGTACAAGTTCAATGTTATCTTTAACATTATTTATATTTCAAGAATGCGAGTAATCTGTTATCCTTTGCTTCGCAAAGGATAGTATATGCTTTTACTACGGTTGTCACCTCCGTTACAGTATTTTTTTATACTAAAATCTCAATAAATAAATGACTCATAGTTGCCTCGCCCTAACCCTAAATTTAAACAAAGGACTTGAACTAACAATTAGAAAATGTAAATTACAATATAAATTACATTGTCACGTTAGTTATAACTATACTGTCACTGAAACAAAAATGCATTCATAAAGATGTTAAAACAATTATTCTTTATGCTATTACTAGTTACAATATAAACCTCAACTAGAATAGCATAAAAAGCAATAGTTCTGTCACCTCTCTAGTTAGTCAAGTAAACTGCAATCAAATATAAATGATACATAATTAGCTATAATACTAACAGTTAATGCTAAATACAGAAATAATGCACACTAAATCACTATTAGCTATTCTAATCCTTCTTATCAGTAACCCTTTTAGAACACATAGCGATGTTATGTCCTGATTCTTTACAGTAACTGCAAAGATTTGGACCACGATCACGCTTTCTTTTACCTTTATGTACTAACTGTTGGTTTGTATTATTTTTATTGTGACTAGCTGATTTTGGTCTGCCTTTGGTATTAACAACTAATGGATTTTTAAGTTGAACAGTTAGGCATGTATTCTCTTTATCAGAATCATCACTTACATCCGCTTGACGTATTTTAGCAAGTTCCTCTTCACGTTTATGCACATCATCCAAATAATTTTCAATCAACTGAATAAACCCATAGTCACGATGTAACAGGCATTTATCAGTTGCAGTACGTATTAAGCTCCACACTTTCCCGTAAAATAGTTGTTCTTCTACTAAATTATTATTTATATCTTCTTTACTATTCATACTACTAAATTGCTGAGGCAATTCGAAAAACTCATCACTATAAGTTATTTGATTATCATCCACAAACCGTTGTCCATAATAGTCTCACTTATTTAGTGCATCATTAAGATATTTTCTTGGAATCCATCGAATGTTAATTAATTTCATACTGAAGCATGCTACTCTCGTAACATTTAAAAGATGAAAATAATGTCTGCACACGAGCCTTAATTTTTGTCACAGTAAGCAGGTGCAACTATACAATCCATCGAAAAGGCAAAAAATCATATGATTGACATTGCATCCAATAATCCAAGAAATTTTCCAAACTTCTTCAATATTAGCTTTATCCAATTGATTTAAAAGAAATTTTGCACACACAAGAACACTATCTGGCTCATCTTCAAAACTTTCGCTTTCAGATGGCTCATCTGCTAGTGTATTCTCAACTTCTTCAATACTAGAACAGTATGCAGTATAATAAACACATTCCTTCATTTGGTTGATTATATGTTGTGCAACATTTTGGCACAGATAACATGAAACAATTGCCTCTATTGGAGGAAAAATTGTTATGTATTTCGTAGTCAAAGGAACGTCTCTTACTAAATTTTCATATTTTTTCTGGTTTATCCTATTTTCAGCTTGGTTTATAAGAATTTTACTGAGCTCACAAAGAGACATATTACTACTCTCAAGAACACGCTTAATACATGCGTTTTGACTCTCTACAAAGGAAGTAGACTCAATCTCAAGAGTGAACAATGTTGCTATGAATTCTCGTGCCCAAGACTTACGTCTTTCATATAAGTACCTTTCAAGATATTGCTTCGCCAATAGATACTTACTAATCATTTTGTTCCAATAATAATCAAAACTTTCAGGTGTATCACTATTTCGACACTTCCAGAATGCAGAGTAAAAATCATCAAATTCCGCACCCAATTTTCCACGGAGCATCTTTTTAAGATTCTCTTTAATGTGCCATATACAAAAAAGGTGCCGAGTAGTTGAACATTCAATCAAAACAGCACGTTCCATAGCAGGGTCACCATCAGTGATAATTACACCGGGCATTTTTTCTCTTGTTGCTTTCTTTAACATACGTAGTGTCCATTGATATGATTCAGTAGTCTTATCGCTTAGAAGGGCTTGTGTGACTATTTGAGACTTCATATTGTTATCACGAGCTACAAAGAGAGACAATGGCATACGGTAACGATTTGTTCCTGATATGTTATCATAATCTATAGATTCACTAAACTTATGCCATAAAATTATTTGGTCCAGGCTCATCCAAAATATGCCAGTAAGTGTACTTGTTTCAACTTCCCATGTTACTTCTACAAACCAACGAGGATCTTGGCATTGTTTGGTGAGTAATTCTTCATAGAATCTTGCTGCATCACCCTGATTAAATTGCGCTGTTGGTTTGTATTTTTGAATTTCCTTGTATAGATCCTTAGAAAAGACTGGGTGGAAAGAATACTTCTGCTTAAGGATCCGCCAAATTAATGTTGCACCAAAATGACACTGCCTAATATAAAATTCGACATCATCTCTCATCTCTTTTGTAAACACCTTATCTCTTTCGAACTGAAGCGCTTCTGGACACATTTCGTGATTATGTTCATCATTCAGTGTTGTTATGTAGACATAATTATTTGAATTTTGCTTTGATGGTCGCGAGAGATTAACATGCCATGGACATTCTAATTTAATTGATTTTCCTGATTTTGTAGAGTTTTTTAATTGATATCGACCTGAATGGTGACAGAGAATCGTTCTTTTTCGCATAATTTTTCCATTTTCTGTTTCAATCATAGTACTCTGGCCCAACTTTGTCTTGAATCCTTTGAACTCAGCATAACCTCTTATTTGTTGTTCTGCATCATCAAAATTGAAAAATGATTTCACTTCTTTTAACGTAATCACTTCAGCATCCATATTTACATCCTCCACGTCTACAATATCTACACTACCACGATATGCTTCTTCATAATAATCTACTACATTAATTTCACTATCATCTATGCCATTATATTCGTTAGTTTCACTATTATCTGCAGCATTACTTGTGTTGATTTCGTTGGTTTTACTATTCTTTATGGTGTTACTTGCATCGATTTCATTATTTGCTACCATATTATTTTCATTCTAATTGTTGTTCACGATTTCTTCTATACTAACATGTTTCTTTATTTGTTTATAGTTTTGAGAAAAGAAAACTGAATCTGTGGTGATGTTATTGGTATTTACAGTATCGCTTGTATTAATTTCAATTTGATAATTTATACTATAGTTTGCTCTTGTAATGGGTTCTATTTTATTTAAAAAAGAGAAACATCATAATAAAAATAACTTTATTTATTTTATATATACAGTATGTGTGTGTTATAGATCACTGATGTAATCATTGATTTAATTTTTATTACTGTTTATCACTTTATAATACCGATGCACTGAGTGCACTATGCATCAAATTATAAAACCCATATTTATTTATATATTTGTTGTTTTAAATAAAAAAAAAATTTAATAAAAAGAGAAGAAATAGTATAATAAGGAATAAAAGTTTGTGAATAGTAATAATAAGATTAATAAAAATTAAACCAAATAGAATAAAAACAAAAAAAAGTATATATAAAGTTGTACAGTTTAAAACTATTAAGTATAAGAATTTTTTTATATATATTAAAAACAAAATTAGTAAATATATCAAGAAATATTATGTTTAAAATAAAGTTAAAAGAATTAGAGATTAGATAGTAAATTGATTAAGTAAAAGAACAAATGACTCAATAAAATGAAAAACTAGTTTGATTATATTAATAATAATAAAAAAAATAAAAGGTTTATATTTATAGAAACTATAAAAAACAAATAGTTTATTTATAAAATTTTAATATAAAAGAGGTTTAAAATAAATAAATAAAAGTTATAAAGATTTTTTAGTTATTATTAATATAAGGCTATATAGTTTCTTAGTTAATATTAAATGCAATAGTAAACTATTGTTAAAAATAATATTAAGATATTCAAAGTGTTATAATATAAGCTTAATATATAATTTAAATAAAATAATAAATAAAAATTTTAATAAGAAATTAGTCAATAAATAAAATATAAGTGAGATTATAAATATTGTTAGTTAAAAATATCAAATAAGATAATATTTATAGTTATAAACAAGTTAGCAAAATTATTAAATAGATCATTATAATATGTAGTAATTTTGTAAAAAATAAGCTATTAATAAGAGTTTATCAAATAAAAAAAATAAAGTATATGTATAATTAAGAATAAATACTAATTAACAAATATTATAATATTTAGAAATTACTAATTATAAATTAATAAATATATAAACCAAGTAGTACCTAAAAACAATAATAATTTTTAAAAAGATAACAAGAATTTTAGCTTTAAAGAAGCATAACCAAAGTTAACTTGTGTCTAAAATAAATGAATAATTATAGAGTTGTTAACTTAAATTCAACTTATAATTATAAAGTATTAAAAAGTACTAAGATCAATAACAGAATTATTAATATAGAATAAAATAGATAATAAATTATAATTTGAATTAGTAATAGTTTGAAAACTATTAGAGAGTTGATGTAATTGACAAATAAAAAACAGTTATTGTGAATTAATTATCAATAAAAAAAAAATAAAATATATAAGAGATATTAAAGAGCAATAGAATATATGATATCAAAAAAATTTGTATAAAAATTAAGATTTTGTTAGAATTAATATAACAAAGTAGTCTGGTAACCAGATTAGTAAGGATGAAAATAGTATATTTGTTAGCAATTATGTTTAAGTTAAAATAGCATCTAGTATATAATATAATAATAGAAAAAAAAGTAAAATAAAGATTAAAAAACTAGATCTAAAATAAGCAATATTAGTAGGTAATAAGAATAAGATCAGTAGAAGTATTGTTTTTTGGTCTTTTGATTATTAAGAATAATAAATAATCAAGCTTTGGTATTAAAGATAAAATAATTAATAGTATAACAAAAGTAGTTTATAAAAAATAAATTGTAATAATTATATAAGATATATTGATAGAAATGCTTTGTAGTAATGTTCTTAAAAATAGTAAACCATTAAAATATATTACCTTTAGAGAGTTTATTAAGTCTAAATGAAATGTGTTACTAATGTAATAGATATAAATTATTATAAGCAGTAAGTTGGTTAAGAAAAGAAGTTTATAGTATTTAAGTTGTTTTTCAAAAATAAGATATTTAAAATAAAAAGAAAAAAAAATTTAAAAAAGATGATTTTATTATTTAGAATATATAAAATGTCATAGATTGGGCTGGTTAATAATATATATAAATATATTTTAGTATATTTAGTATATTTACTAATAAATATATTAAAATATTTATATTATCTAGTAAATAAATTATTATTTATAGAAGGGTATAGAGACTAATAGTAGTTTGTAAGCTGTTAGCTTTCAAATAACAGATTTAATATTTAAATTATATTAGCAATCTTAAATATATCAAATCTAATAACTTAAAAGCTTAGAGCATTTATATAAAATATAATATTAAATATATATAAAGGAATACTTATCATTATCTAATAGTTTTTTATGATTAGACTATCAGAATAACTCCTGTTATTGGATGCTTTACATTCAATAACTATATATTATTGTATAAAATTTTAATATAAACTTATAATAAAACTACTAGATATAGAAAACTAAGAAGCTAAAAAAATAAAATCTTACTTAAATTTTATAAATAAAAAAGTAGTATAAATTTTTAATAATATTATTAAATTGATAAAAATTATCAAAAATCTTTAAAAGTATAATCAAATAAATAAGACAATAAAATATATATAGAAAAGCATATAAGCAACTAGGCTATCAAATTTATTAAAAGAAAAAAATACAAAAGTATACTATATCAGACTATTTAGATTAGTAATTTAAAAAGTTTGTCAATTTTGAGTAGTAATTAGTAGAATATAATAAAAAAATATTAAAAAAATAAGTATTAAATTTTAGTAAACTTTATAAAAGTAATAATAATATAATAATAGTAATTTAACAGAATATTTGTAATATGTTATATAAAACTAAGTTAGCCATAAGGATGTGATAACCTATTGAAATAGACAAATTGTTAATTTCTAAGTGGCAGGTTTAAAGTTTAAATTTTAGTAATAGTGAAAATTTGCAATTTTTTTTGTACTATGATTAACTGTCTTCTGTAATTAGTTAAGATTAGATACCTGTAACCTTTGTTATACTAGCATGACTGAAAGGTCTAGACATTTGTATAATATTGTATAAAGGAACACAAACTGGTATCAGATATATAAACTTATAATAAGTCTTTAGGCTATATAAATCACGGAACCATATAAAAAGATAGAAGCCTATTTGGAAGATCTGAGTAAAGATATAGCTCAAACTTTTAATAATATTACTATAAAGACTAGATCTATGAAACAGAGCTAAAACTTATGAAACTAGGCAAATGCTGGTCTTTAAAAAGAGGCTGAATAAAAAAAACCAGGCTGCTAGAATCTATTTGAAAGAAAAAAATTTCATGTTAGAGAATATGTAAACTAAAGATAAAATACAATTTATCTCTCTAAACTATCTGGTTTGAGTCTTGATAAAACTTAAATCGAATATTAAAGCAGTAAAGATATATTGTAAAGTCAATACTAAAGTTGAAGTAAACTCTACAAAAGCATAGCAGTTTAATAGTACATTCTAACTGCAAATGTTAATCTCAGTTATAACAATATTAAGTTAACTGTAAAAATAAAATACAGAAGATTTTAGAAGATTTAGTACAAGGTCAAAGGTTCTTTATATAAGTATAAAAATATATTGTAAAGTCAGTACTAAAGTTGAAGTAAACTCTACAAAAGCATAGCAGTTTAATAGTACATTCTAACTGCAAATGTTAATCTCAGCTATAACAATATTAGGTTAACTGTAAAAATAAAATACAGAAGATTTTAGAAGATTTAGTACAAGGTCAAAGGTTTTCTATATAAGTAAACTGCTTTAAAGACTTAGTAGTTATAGCATATTTTTACTAGCATCAGTCAAGGTCATTGGTATACAGAGATAAATAAATAAATACAGAAACTAGAGTGTTTAAATAGAGAATCTACAAGTAGGTTTCAGATATGGCAGCTAGTGTAGAACCTTTAGATGAACTACTTAAATTAGACAATAACTAAAGTTGTACAAATAATTAGTTGTATACTCTTTCTATGATGCCCTCTGTGGTTGTAATGCAACTATTAGCTAAATATACTATTAATAAAATTCTAGATTACAAGTACTTATTTTAATATTTAAAAAAAAACTAAGTTAGTTGTATATGAGGTATAAAAGACTTTAATAAGTTTTTTATTAAGAATAAAATAATTCTAAGAATACCAATATATATTGAAAACTTCGAATAGATTATACTTTAAAAATATTTATATAATACAAGTTAGATTGTATATGCAGAGAATTTAAATAAACAAGACTTATAGTTGACTTGCAAAAATAGCATCAAGTATAGAACTTGTATAGTAATATATAAACAAACTATTAAATTAGATACCAAAAGTGCATGTTTAGCTAGCTGTAATCTTCTATAAAAAGAAAGTTTTTAAACTTTATGTTTATAATAACTTGAATAAAATTACTTTTTGAAGACAAAATATTAATATAAATATTATTATTTGTACTATATATATATTATATAAAATATTATTTAGTTAAAATTAAAAAATTTTAACTAATATTTAATTGTCAAATTATTTATATGAAACATAAAACATAAATTAATTTCAAATAATATTAATCTTAAACATGGTTTTTAAATATAAGTAATAGAAAAACTTCTAAATTAAAAAAATAAAATAACAATTAATACAGTTAATAATATGTTAAATTTTATAAAATAGAATTAGTAAAAAATACTTAAAGATTTTATTAATAAATAAAATTTATTTTGAACATTTTTACTTAATACATCTGACCCTCATCCCGGTGACGATCATGCCGGTTATAGTTAGTAAAATTCGTTTTCATAAATTGACAATAATGATTGGCTAATTTTATTGAGTCAATTGTGATTGGTTAAAAATTATATATAAATTTCTTATTATATTGTTATAACTATTTAAAAAGTAAAAATCTTTTCAAGAAAAATTATAGCTTCTACAAATTAGCATAGTTTTTAATTTTATATTATTTTTAAGATACAACAATTTTTGTAGAAAATACATAAAAACATGCTGATTTATGCTGTCCCGTATTTTAGGTATACATGTGTGCCGAAATTGCCCATCTTACAGCTGTTCTCATAAATTCTGGGACAATTGATAAAAATTGATCTGCCGAATTCGAATGCGGTGTTATCGAATTACTGTAATGCCGAAAATCCAATTCCGATAACACCGAATTCAAAAACTTATCGAATTCGGCAGATCAATTTTTATCAATTGTCCCAGAATTTATGAGAACAGCTACAATTACGGCATTTTGGCAGCCGAAATTAGTCTTATACAGTGTAGTGCCGAACTCTTTTTATCAAAATACATCATATAATATAATTATTTCAGTGGGTTTCATATAAAAAATTTAGCAATGCCGAATTGTTGCTGAAAATACTTTTTTCGAAAATAATTTCGGCACACATGGTTATCGGATATTACTTATGGGACCAACGTACTTTAATGTTATGGCAGGTTATCGGTTTTGGGAGTGCCGACAGTAAATTGGACTATAATTGTTTTTTACAACAATTTTAGTTGGTCATTAGTTGCATAAAAAATTAATTCATCGGTACCCATGAATATAAAGAATGTCTACTAAACATATAGTAAAAAAGGAAAAAATTTCAATAAATTTCTTGCGATTTATACAATCGATTTTAACAAATTTGTTATCATTAAAATCGTAATAACATGCTCTACAATTTTAATTAAAAATCCAAAGATATTTACTTAGTAAAAAACCCCACTTTCATTGTAGTAAAACGGGGATTCCATTATAAAAAATTTATAATAAGTTCTCATTATGATGCTTAGTAATGTTTGTGCCCTTTAACTGCAAGCTACCTCTTAATTAGTTTCGAATCTTATTCAATCAAAAGTTTTTTTGATTAACCAAACAAAGCAAAATTTTAATTATACTATTTGGTCTAGTGGAATAGTCCAGTCCAGTGACCAACACTGACTGTATCGCACTAATTAAAAGGATCACTTTTTCGTGTAAATGCCAGAGTGCAAAATAGAAGAATTCCATTAATCATGAACAGTCTTTTTAAAAATTAAACTACTTTTAATAACTTAAAAGTGTGTATCCACTTGGGATTTTTAATCTGTGTAATATAGTAATTTAATACAAATAAGTTTATTTTCTTAAATACCGTATTGTCTCGAAATAACGCGCCGGGTGTAGGTTAAAATTTTGACCAGAATTAATCGTAATGCGGCTTAATTTGGCTAAAGTTTTAACCCACTCTCCCGGGCGATATTTCGAGACAATACGGTACAATTTATTGAACAATTTACAGTATTTTACATTCAATTAGGTACATTTATGAATAAATATCTGGATTAATAATTTCTTCTTCCGCAGCCTTCTTATAACATTCAAATGCCTTTTCTTCATCAATTTTAATTCCTATTCCTGTATTATAACATTCACCAAGTTGTCCAAATGCTTTTAAATAACCACCCTTAATCGATTCTTGATATAAATCAAAAGCCTTTGTTTCATTTACAGCCGTTCCTTCACCATATTGATAATTCGTTGCAAGGTTATATTTTCCTATAGCTAAACCTTTTTCAGCAGCTTTTTGATAACATTCAAACGCTTTCCCAAAATTAACATCAGTTCCTATACCATTGGTATAACAATAACCAAGGTTATTAAATGCATCTATATAACCACCTTCGGCAGATTTCTGATAAGATTCAAAAGCTTTGGTTTTATTCATCTTGGTTCCTTTTCCATAACGATAATTAAAAGCCAGATTATATTGACCAACAGCAAAACCACCTTTGGCAACTTTTTGAAAACATTCAAAAGACTTTTTTTCATTAATTTGAGTTCCTTTGCCTTCAGAATAACAAACACCAAGGATATTATAAGCCTCAATGTAACCACCTTTAGCAGATTTTTGACCAAGTTCAAAAGCCTTTTTTTCATCTTTTGGGATCCATTTTCCACTATAATAACATAAAGCAAGAATATGTTGAACTATAGAACTTATTTGATTGTTCAAACACCAATTAATAATATCATTCGGTTTTTGTTGTTTTTCTACAAAAAAGTGTTCCATTGAATCAAAAATCATTGTGATATTTTTTCCTCTCTTTTTTTCTTTTATGTATAAATTACATAATTCTTTAGTAATTTCATAAAAGTTTGGAGAATCATTATTCATTTCAGGAATTTTCAAAACTTCAAGCCTTTTCACTATTTCTTGTATATTAGGACGTTTTATTGGATCATCTTGCCAACAATCTAATAATATATTATAGTTAGGCATATCAAATTAAAATGATGTTTCGGATGATGAAATTCGGATGATTATCAATAAAGTTATTAAATTTTCAATGTCAGAATTTCAACTATCATCCGCTACAGATAATATTTACATAAGCATATAGGTCATCTACCAGGAAAATCACTATCTAGCACTTGATTTCAAATAATGGTTTTTCTAGCAGAAGATCCATATACAGTTCACTCTCACTATAATGGATTGATAAGGCGGGAAATTTTCGTCAATTATAAAGAAGATTCGTTATATAATTATACAGTACTATAATGAAAGCTTTAAATTGTTCTAGTGAATCATCCCACTACAACGAGAGATCCGTTATAACGATTGTGAACTGTATTGTGGTTTATATTGTATGTATCCGTACATACCAGTATATAAAGCAATATAAGCCGTTTGAGCTTTTTCTATGAAGTCTATGCTGGCATCATTTAACATATCTATAGTTAATTCCGAAAGTTGGCATATTTCTTTTGTAGGCTTAAATGGAGGACGACTTTTAGATATTTCCCACATAAGTACGCCTAAACTATAGATATCAGACTTTTTTGCTACTCTATACGATTCTTCAGTTTGGAAGTGAGACATATTTTGCACAAAGTCTAAAAGCTTTAAATTATTCGCGTAGATGAAAATATTATCAGAATGCTGTAAATATTAATAAAAAGAAATTAGCGAGTATTACGAAAAAAAAACCAAATAATCAATAAAAAGTATGTAATTACAAGGTTCCCATGTATAATTTCATTTTCATGCATAAACTTAATTGCATCTGCAAGCTGTTGTGCAATATCTAATTTACGTGCCCAACTAAGCTTATCAAAATTACTTTGTAAGTAGGTTTTCAATATTCCGCCATCAGGATATTTGAGAATTAAAATGAATCGAAGCCCATAATTATCTAAAAAAAATAAAAAATAAAATAATATATATTAATAATCTTGCATAAAAAAAAATTTGGCACAAGAAATCGAAAACTCAATATAAAACACAGGATTGGCCATTTGTTTAATACTATCTATATAACATTGCTTTATGGTTGACACCAAATTTTTATTAATTGTGATTCTGTCTTTATATCCAAACGTCGTAGCAAATTTATTAACAAATGATTACAGAACTCTAATTAAAATTGTGCTCACCTTCTTTCTTAGTAATGTTATAAAATTTAATAATGTTATTTGGTTGCGATTTAAACTGAATTCAGATAAAATTAGCAATGATATAATTTAATAAATTTCACAAAATAAATGCTAAAGTCTACCTCGCTGGCAATTTCCTTAATATTAGTTACGTCATTATCTTTATATGATTTTGGAGAAAAGTCTGAACTAAAACGTTTGGTAACTACATGAAAACCTTTTTTAAAGATTTCAAGTTCGGTAACTTGAGTATTGGCGAATGTTGAGTAACGTTTGGAACATTTGTTATTAAAATTTCTTTCTACTCGCTCGAAAAATAAACTCTTTTGTACATAAGATGAAGTTTTAATAAAGCTTGGCATTTTAGCAGAATCTATAATTTAAATTTGAACGTGGAGATACGAATTGAGGCTTCGCACTCGATATAATTTTAATTTGTTTCTTTGTTACACTTATGTAATGCGACAGTGGTTTTGTATTACTTAGATTTTGTTTTTGGCAGTGGTTTATTATTATAGTGTCGATTTTCGATGAATATCTCTATTTCTCTTATTAAGTAATGTATGTTACACTGGAATCAAGTTGTCGTGCATACGTATACATGGGTGTCTAAGTTCTCTTAACCTTTGTTCCGCTTGCATATTTAACTATCGCTATTGTAAGACCCTGTTAATTAATAGAGTTGATTGAGTAAATAAATTCCTAGTCTATCGAAATAAAACGCCATCGTTACAAAAAATTAGCGAAATTTATTCCTTATACCAAAATACATTAAATAGTGTAGTGATTTTGAGAAATTTATATAAAAAATTTAACAATGTTTAGAAATAACTAGACACATATTTATAATGTATTGGTGTGTTACATATTAAATGATTTATGCAACAATATCGCTTATTATTGATTATGTTAAATTTTTATCCTTGATTGACCATCTTGCTTCATAGGTAATTTTATAATTAGAAAAGACTTCTAAAAGATTTTTTACTATCGGGTTTAGACATCAATTTCGGATACCCCTATTAAGAACGTACTCACCCTAAATAATAATAATTAATTAACAATTATTTAAAATTAGGTGCGTTCTTGACAGGGATGTCCGAAATTGATGTCCAAAGCCGATAAGTCAGCAAACTATGTTACCGATTTTAACTTATTGATTTCATTGATTGATTTTAGAGTAAAGAATAACCCAAATTTTTTGAATTTTTATAAGTTGAAAATCTAGTAACATGGTTTTGAAGTCACGTAATTGTATGCGTATGACGATGAGGATAGGAGTCATCAACTCATCGGTCGTTTTATCGACTATTAGTTACCTAGCCGACCAATTCAATTGATCAACTAGTTGTGCGGTAAATAGTAATTCCTAAAATGGTACCGTTTCATTTCACAGACATTCACTTCACCAACAGCCTAGTTCATCGACAATTAATTCACAGACAAGTTTATTTCACAGACAAGGTAATTCTGGTCATTGTCGTTAAACACTTGTCGGTATCTGTAAAACATACTGTCAGTGAAATGAATTTGTCCGTGAAATAATTCGGTGAACTAAGTTGTCGGTGAAATGATAAAGATTCTATTAAGGTACCTACCATCAATTTGTTAAACAGTAAATTACCAGACCCGGAGAAGATATTAATCAACTTTTAAGACCTAGAAATGTGGGTACTACATATTTGGTCAAATATAAGTGTATCTCCAATCAAAATGATTAGCGAAGTCGCATGGGGTGGACATCAAAAAAGCCATCCCTCTCGCGCAAAACGTACATTCTTGATATTACTTTTTTGATACATCTAAATATACCCCAAGTCTAACCAATAAGATCGCACGTTATTATAGTAAAAAGTATAGAAATTTTAGGGTACGTTCAGATGTATCAAATAAGTAGATGCAGAAGTATCAAAAATGAATGTTTTGCCCCTCTCGCATTTCATGTTACACATTCATGTGATCATACTGGTATTACAGTATTTTTTTTTTGTTACTCATATGAAGTTACATAACGATATGCAAATTTAGACTAGACTGATTGAATTTTAGTCGATATTTGGTTAGCCGATGACCAACCGCACCAATTTTAGTCGACTGGCTAACTAATTTTAGATGTTTAACCAATCTTTAATTGTATATATTAAGTTTTTATATATGACAAAATCATATGGTAAACCAATAGTGATGGTTGCATTATTATAGTAAATCATATGTAATACTTCAATACCGCATAATTGTTGCAGGAGTGAACATTAATGTTACACGACTAATCCCTCACCTCGTGTACGGTCCATAAAAAAAATATTTTACAGTATTGGATCACTTTACCGTCAATGTTATAGATATAATCCTTCACCCGTTGGATTAATTGTGCAACATTGACGTTTCCTCCTGTTGTTATCGCTGCTCATCGCTACTCATCACAGCTTTTCGCTACTCATACCATTCATATGTATACAACAATGTTGTCGTAGAACGGCTTTCGACATGAGTTTGGACCTTTTTGAACATTTTAATAAATAAAATTATCAAAATTTATTCAGATAACTCATTTTAATTTTTAAAATGTTCAAAACTAAAAAAAAAAAAAATATAAGGCGGAAGAGTATTTTGCCAAATTTATGTATCTCGTGTACCAATAATCGGATTTGACGAAATTAATTGATGCAAAAGTTATTCAAATAAAGCTACCATCCTCAGAATACTATTATATTGCATAAATGCGTGATGTAAAAGTCATTCAAATCCAATCGTGGAGTCACAAGCTACCGTCCTCAGAATAATATTATATTGCATGAATGCATACTATAATGAAAATGGTATTTTGACGAATTGTTTTTACGTGATGTGAAAATTTCCCGAAGCTGATCACTAGTTTAGGGTGTATGTAATACTATATATATTGAAACTATGTATAGATCCATATTAAAATATCATATTTATTTTTTTGTATAACATTAGTGATTGGACCTATTCAAAAAAAAATGCTATCCCCGGGTTGAACTTGCGGGTCATCCGTTTGATCGACGGGTTGACCCGGGTATAAATTCTACCTGGATCAACCCGATCACAGTCATATTAATATTGAAAACATTTATTAGGTTCGATTATAATGTGTGATCCATAACATCATATTAAAATACCTACCATTAAGTGTTTGTCTTTTTGTAATTTACTTTAAACACAAGAAATTATATATTACTTAAAAAGAATTAATTTCTCTAAATACAGCACAGACACGTATATTAGCTATGTTGAGAAAGTACAAGCTGTGTTAGAATACTTGCAGGATCAATATCTAATAACTCACTAAACCCAACTCTAATATCGGTAAGGTTATGATCAAGGCATGGAAAGACTTGGTCCGAGTAACAATGGTTATTGGGGATTATAGAGATAGAGTCAGTAACAGATAAGTTCTTTTTTTACTTTTACTTAGGAATTTAATCACTTTTTTTACTGTTTTACTAAAACTTCTTTCATTAAGGTTACTACATTTGTGAATTTAATTTCAATGTCATGTAATTACAGGGTTATAATCTAGGTCAGTTGCAAGGGTATTGATTTTCGATAATAAATTAATCACAAGTTAGTATAGGTGGACATACATAATTATAATATAACTAGCAGTAATTCATAGGGTTGTTATGAGAACTTACAAAGATTATTATATATATTTTTAAAATAAGCTATTATTAAAAAGAAAATACTTTTTTTATTTAAATTGAAAATTTAAAAAAATTATTTATAGTTAAAGTACAAATATTTATTAGATAATTTCTATCTTTTTAAAATGATATGTTTTCCTCTTCTATTCAATATTAAATAACTAATCAAATTTAAGTAAATATATATTATATAGTATTATACGTATTAATTAGTAATTTTTTACATATTATTATAATCTTTAATTTACTATACTAATCAATTTTAAGAATTTAAGTAAAGTTATTCTTTTATACAAAATACTTCTAGTTTTACAAAACATCTTTTATAATTAATTTATTAAAATTTTAAGTTATTAAGTTTCAAAGTTAAACAAATATAAATTATTACTAAATATAATAATTCATAAATAAAAAATTTATTAGTTTACACGTAGTGTTTATACTAGTGATTTGAACCGAAAAAAATCCTCAATCGGTTAACCGAACCGGCCTATTTTATGTCAACCGATTACAAACGGTTGAAATTAATAATCTCTACTTCTTGTTCTTACCTCGGAAATTTCCGGAGCTTAAAATTTTGATTCACCCTGCTTGTCTTTTATGTTCATTCAGTTTCCTTTCGGACCTTTTCGGAATCTTTGCTCTCTCTTGGTCATTTACATAGTTTATCGATCCTACCAACTGGTTACCCGATTCTCGACCAGTTGTAACGATTAAAAATTTGCTCAACCGGTTATTCGACATTTATTTGGGTCAGATCGGTTAACCGATTCAAATCACTAGTTTATACATAGCTATAATTTATTGAATTACAACTTCGTGTAATATAGCATCAAACCAATTTTACGAATGAAAAAATAAATCCTTGCTCATGATTAGGGTAAAGGTGGGTTTGGGATTGGGCAAGATATAGCTTATACCAAAATTGCGCAAGAAAATTTTTTGCTAAAAGCCAAAAGGTGGTTTCATAATCAAAATTTTGAGATATTGGTCGGTTTTTATATTGCCGTGTACATACACCC
>CAJVQA010003515.1:0-19332 GCA_910591915.1 Cetraspora pellucida | reverse complement strand
TTACGTTACACCTGATCCTTGAAATATGATTTGTAGATTGACAATCTGCGCCATAATGATCGACAAAACCTGGCACAATCGACTAATATATCCGTCACTAAAGTAAAACCGTTATACCGGACCGGACTTATAAGAGGTAGCACTGGGATAATAAAAGTTTGTTATACGCAACTTCTTTGCTATACTTCTTGGGAGCCTAACTTCTGATTGGACAAAAGGAAGTTTTCAAAACAATCGTTGATAACATGTAATTTTACTAACGAAACCACCTTTCGTATCTTAATAAAAAAAAAAAAACTTCATTGCAAAATTTTAATATTTACTATATTTTAGTTTGGATTAATACCACAACTAACAATATGTTTTATAACTTCAATATGTTTTTTACCATATCTTTGTTTTCCTTCAGTCATGAGTATTTGTAATCAATTTCGTCCAATCAAAAACAGTATTTCTAAGCGTTCAATAGGAACTAGGGGGAAAATTAGTAAACCCATACTTCTTTAGGCAGGACTCAATTAATTAAATTGATCGGTGGGGCATCCACGAGAGTCAATTAATTGCAATAAACATGAGTATATTTGTAGATATTTAACGTCAAAACTTGTAGTTTAAAAAAAAAGCAATCGAATAATCACTTTTTTTGAATTAAAATTGTACAAGAATGTTAATTTACATCCTTTACGATGACATGTATATGGTATAACATTCTAAATCTTTTTTTTTAAATCGATTCCAATAATTGTCAAGTTTCGAACAAATGTTACATAGATGCCTTTTTAGACCCTCAAATGACTACAAACATTAGTGTAATTTATGTTTTTCCAGTCATAGTCGATAATCAAAAAGATGGTTTGTTTAGGCCTTCAAATGACGGCAGACATTAGTGTAATTTATGTTCTTTCAGCCATAATCGATAATCAAAAAGATGCTTTTTTTAGACCTTCAAATGACGGCAGGCATTAGTGTAATTTATGTTCTTCCAGATCACAACTGATAATCAAAAGGATGCTCTTTTTAGTGCTCCAAATGAAATTCGATGATGTTTTTCTTGACTTTCATATGATTGCAAATTTATGTCCTGGATTACAACCGATAGTCAAAAAACAAAGAAATTGGTTATATAAATTTAATAAATCATTAAGATACAATTACAGTTAATGGCAATGTAATTCTGTATTTGAATATAATCAGTTTTTTCAGTTTTTAAAATTTTACATTATCGCGAAATTTATAGTAAAGGTAAAAATTGCAATTAATAATTTTAGTTGATCGTAATTACATAAAAAATTGTATTGCATTAATTTTCGGTACCCCTGTTAAGAATATGCTTGACTATTTATCCTGGTCTAATAGTAGTAGTTTCATCCCTTATAAAACAACTAAGAAAGCTTTTTCTTCTAAAAATATTATTATTATTTCAAAAAAATAAAGAATCGATAAAATTTCGTTTTGGATTCAAATTTTCTGGAGAATCAAAGTCGGAATTTCATGTGACGATTTTTGTTAAACGTTAAAGCGATTTCGCCAAAATCTCGATTTTGTGAAAGCAGCAGTAATTCAGTTACTTTTAAATTATTTTTGGCACTGTCTCATAGTTGTTTTTTATTATTATATTTTTATTAAACGATAAATAAATAAATTTCTGTAAAATTTTCATGAGGTCACATATAATATTTAATAATTAAATTCTTTACAACTATACTATTTTATATATAATATATATTATGAGGAGTATACTATGCTAAGTTTATATACTCAAGTGCGATTTTTGTAGTATACTCCACTACTTTACTAATCCATACACTACTACTATTCGTAATTCTGTAGCTGATCCTATCTATGTAACTTTTTTTCAGGTACTTATTTCTACTAGACATATATTTATTTCGTTGAGTATTATCCTAGTTAATCTTTAAAAAACAATGCGTAAAACAAAGGTTTTGCTCTAAAATAAGTTATGTTACGTAGATGGCAGGGATAATCAGTTATATCCTGTGTACGTAGTTGGATATAAGCGAAATTTTGCAGTAAAGTGTAATCATCTGCTTACGCAGCCGAATATACTTAATGCAAAATTTCACTTATACCAAACTTCCCAGGATATAACTATTACCTATATACTAATAACGAAACTTATACCTTTCATTAAGTGAAAAATTTTCCTGAACTAGGTATACTGTAATTATTTTAATGTAGGTCACTAAATTGCCGTGCATTTTTATATCTTTATAAAAAATTTATTCATACATTTCATACATTTATGATAACTATCTGATAATAAAAGTTTTAAGTGCTTCATTCATTCAATAAATTATAAATAAATATATATGCTTGAACTACCGCATTTTAATAAAGTACCACCAAATTATGAAATAAAAATATAAATGATAAATGACAATCAAACTAATTTCAATTTCAAAGATCTAATGACAGTGAGATAACAATCCAGTAAATAATGTATTTATCGCCGGTTGATCTGAAAGTGGATGAGTGATTGGCGGAAACTTTGATACAATAGATCTATAAAAATTTATAAAATTTATAAAAATTAAGAATATATTTAACTTAGAAGTCAGAAAAAAATATAATGCGTTTATTAATAGTCAATATATAATATTTATTACCCGTCATAAAGATAGGATGACGAGATATCATCTGATAAAGATTGTGCCCGTTTTTTAATATGAGATTGATAAAGTTGGGCAACAATTGCTGCTGCTGCTTCAATGTCTCGATCTTCAAAACTAATCGAATCTGAATCAATAGAGTTTTGCACAAGGTAATTGATTCCATCTCCACATGTCGTAGGGTAAAGTGAAAATGCCTTCGGATTTAAGAATCGTGTTGGTGCTGGTGGTGGTGGTAATTCCACATCAAAACTCTTATGAATATTTGCAATATTTATACTCTCTTCAATATGAACTTTTTTTTCTATACCCGATAAGATAATTTTAATACAAAGTACATGTGAAATTGATATATAACGACCATAAAATGTTGGTAAAGTTTCTCGAGGAATCCAAAAATTGAGTGTTTTAACACAATCTCCTTTAACATTGTTAGTCACAGGTTTTAAGTATTGAAATTCTTGACGTGGTATGATTGCTTCTCCGGATCTCTTTGAAACTCTACATATATTATTAGTATTACATCGGAATTCCATGTTTGTTTTAATAGCAAGTTCGATTCTTTCAATACTAATTCCAGGTCGCAAGAATCGAATTCTCATTGGAATAGATATATAAACCCCAATATTTACATTCTTTTCTGGTGGTAAAATAAACGCATATGTGAGACAATCTGATTCTCCATGAAATTTATAAAGTTTACTATTATCATTATCCAACACCATCGTTCGTTTCAAAGGACAATGAATTTCCACTGTATGAACTGATGATGACATCAGAATTCCTTTAAGATTAACTGTTGCGCGAAGAACATAATAAACTTCCCCTAGATGTGTTTTTATAGTATCAGGAAGATCATAAGGAAGTTTAACTTTAAATGGAACATCTAAATTAAGTATTTCTGTCTCATCCTTAATGGATGGTGTCCAAATTTTGTAATTTTTATCTGCGATAATACGTTCTCCAGAATGAACAAATTTTGTTCTCCCTTGATTTTGAGTCCAAGATGTTCTTTCATATCCTTTGAAATTTAATTCAATACTTTTTACTTGTTGATGTTTCTCATAATTCAAATGAAGTGTACCTATAAGAAAACTATCGTTTCTTCCAAGAGTTCCATGTTGTAATGTATTAAAATAAAGTGCGTAAGAAAATGTCAAGTTTTTATGAGGTTTTATGTAGGAACTTTCGGGAAGATTACGTGATTGAATAGATCCATCAATAGGTGATTGAAGATATGGGCTTGGTAATGAATCATTAAGTCCTTCATCAGTTACATCGTTTGATATGTAAACATTTGGTGGTGGTTGAATATTATTCGAAGTTGTGTTGTTACGTGTAGTCATTATTTTTAAATACTTATTGTCAAAGAAGGATATTTATAAATTAGCATTCTTTTTTTTTAAAAAAAAAAGACGTTTCACGTAAATAAAATTCATCACTATTTTAATGAAAACATGATTTGAGGCTTGATATTCAAAGTTCAAAAAAAGCCACGTAAAACGTTTCACTTTTAATGATAACGATAATTCTTTTTTTTTCTTTCACATTCGAATCATTATATGAACTTACGGGTAAATCATAAATAGAAACTCGCGAGGCGCAAAACAAAGAACTAATGCGACTTTTCGATCTTGTATAAAATCTAAAATAGAAATTTCATTGTCTGACAAAACAACTCTTATCACGTGTTTTAACAATTTTGAGGTTAAAATAGATGTTAATGACAATGGTAAAGATATGTATAAACGATGCTCGAACCAAAATTATAAGTACAATCATTGAATTTTTGGAGGATAAACAATGTTATTGTCGTTTTATAATCAAAGATGCATCTGGTTTAAATAGCTTTAAACCAGGATATACTAGTTTAACTTGAAAATTCACTCATTCACTTTTGATTGGTTAACGCCATTGTGGCATACATTTTCTTATTATGGTACTGATACTAATACTAATCTCGCTAACACTAACACAATAGTGTTTAATCTATCAAAATTGTAACTAATTCTCGTCCAATTTATACATATACCAAATATTCAATAATTAATATCAATATGAAATGCAATAGCACCAATACACTTATAAACAGATTTCGAAATTTGTGTCTCTCGAAAATGATGTATTTCTCTATGAGCCAAGAAATATTCTCATTTTCATAAGCTAAACTATAAGTGTATAGTAATACCGCTTTTGCTTCATACTATTATATCTCCTCATAGGGTGGCTCCAACCTCTTTGATATCTTAAACTATACCAATCCTATTAAAATGTATATTATAATCCATTCAAGATATTTGAACGACAAAGATATTCCTCGTATGGGATGATATCAACTTTGCGCAAATAATAAACTTTTATAATATAAAACCGTTTTAATCTTCGCGTGTGTTATGCATTTTTCACGTGATTATATGCATTCGTACGATAATTGGGAAAGAGTGAAGCTAATTTTGGATTTATTTTGAGAGTCAATTTCACTCTTTATAGCTAGCAATTCAATACTTCAATTACACCAGTATTTCACAATCAATTTTGGATTTTTTTCCTAATAAGGGCTTATGGCTTTGTTCTCCAATTAAAATCTTGTGGCTTGGCATATATACTTGGCATGAAGGCTTATGGCTTTGTTCTCCAATTAAAATCTTGTGGCTTGGCATATATACTTGGCATGAAGGCTTATGGCTTTGCTCTCCTGCTCATTAACATTAAAGTGAAGCATGTACACTGACCGAAGCATATTCAGGTATCATGTTTCGATGTTTCGCCAATATTGCAAGATTTTATCTTCTGATAAAAAATTTGTTATCGTAATATATATATAAATTAACAACCGGTAAAGTTTTTAAATATTAACTTGTCTCAAATCTTTTTATATTCCTAATGATGAATTTGCAATTATTAAATTGAAATTTGAAGTTATTATTTATAAGAGGTTACAACCTTGTTAGTAAATATTCTTGCATCTTTAGTTTGTAAAGAATATCCGTACTTTCATTATCTGGTTTTAACGCCAATACCATACGTAACCTGTTGCCAAACCCGTGTTATGCTAAATCCGATACTTGATTTACGTAACAATTACCATTGTCACCTATTCATCCAATTAACGTTAACACTAAATTCACTAAATTGCGCGATGCTAATTTATTTATCGTTATTATATACAACCCCGGATCTGCTACATTCCACCAATTTTAAAACCTTCAATATACTCGTGTATAGAACTTGGATTTTTATGTGTGTGGTGGGTTTAGTCTTAGATGATATATAAAAAATACATGATAATTGGTTGATATTATGCTACAGTACATACTTTTTTTTTAATATATCCGTTAAAGTGATGCTAAAGAATGCTAATATACTTTCAATAATATATAGAATTAATATATTTGTAGCCATAGGCTACTGTAGCCGTAACTAAAATAAGCATTTTTTTTTGTTCGTTAGGGTTATTGTTTTGTCTCTTATACGCTTGTAAATAATCTAAGAATAACATACGGGTTTTATTCCTTCCGCAGTCGAGCATTCCATGCAAATTTCATAGAATCGAATACTTTTATTTTTTATTACTACAAATTTTAAAATGACTGTCGTCCCGACAGGTCATAACTTGTTAATGATACACTATGCTGAATTTGGTTGACAAGACCAATAATAAACTTTTACATGACTGTCGTCCCGACAGGCCATCTATTTACAAACTTCAATTGAACGAAATAATACTTTTCCAATGGTTACAGGTAGGGTGGGAGGGATCGACAAAACCAGACTAAAATTCGGGTTCGCAAAAGAAATAGAATTATCTCTATCTCTATTCAATACAAGTACTTAAATATTCAAATTCATTTAACTCACAACATGTCATTATTACTGATCAGCATACTAAGAATAACATAAGAGTACTTATAGAACATTGTTTTTAATTACTTTCCTTCTCTTATATCTTTATTTTCTCTCTTTCCTTTCTCTTCTTTTTTTTTTTTTTTTAATATCATTACTAGAATCATAATACATTAGCATCTATGTTGCTTATCACTAATTAAAAACCCATAACACTTGACACACTTAAATTTGTTATGTCTATTGCTCTAATATACAACTTGGCTGTATCTGAAATCTATCCATCAATACTCTGAATTTGTTTTATAGATAAACTACTCTTTATTGCTGTTGTCACCTTTCTAATTTTCAAACTATGTATAATAAATTTTTTTTTCAAATTCACATGATTCATTATGTGTTTTATTATTGTCAAAATTACTAAAACAAATAATTCAAATCTTGATTTTGATAGAAAAAGAGAAGCATTATTATTCAACTCAGGTCTAATTCTAATATACTTCTCTACTAATTTAATTGGTCAATACTTGTTGCTTGATCTTTCTACAGAGATGAATTTTCTTTTAGCAACTTGATCTATTTTTGATTTATTTACTTATATTCATAAGAAATTATTAACTCATTTTAGGTCATTCTTTCTTAGATTATATATCTCATCTGGATATCTCATTATTTTTAGTTCTAAAATTACTAATTCAAGATCTCTAATTTAATATTTATAACTTATATCCTTAGAAAGAAAATCCAAATAATACTTAATAGTCTCAATCAGTAATGAATCCTTTGACTATTTTGTTTTTGCATTTCAAATCACCTATTTCTTTATGTTGTTACTTAAATACTGTATTATACTATTTTTAATAGAATTTAACAAACCTTTTAATCTATATAATCTAAAAATTGTTATCAAATAATACTCAATCTTTGAACTACATCTTGACATTTTCAACCATATTACAAATGACTTTATTATTATATCCGAAGCTAAACAAGGTACACAATTCATTTTTACAACAAATTCTTCAAAAACTAATCAAGTTTTTTTTAATCACCTTCTATATGTTTCACTAATAGCATTTTCTGTTAAAAACTCTGTTTATCAATAAGTTTCTAAACTAATTTATACAAATTGTTCTTAAATATCAATTTTTGTTATTACAAGATTCTAAATAGCCTGATAGTTCTAGAAAAACAATTTTTCTTGCAGGTGATAATTCTACTTTCTCTTTTTTTATATTATAATTATTAACTATCAAGGAGCTGCTATTTATACTGATACAATGATTATTATTAGTGTTTTGCACTCTTTTGTATAAGCCAAAGCATGCTGTATCATTATAAAAAGTGTATATAAATAATTTAATATCTTTTTTTAATCCTGTATAAAGCAATCTACTGTTTTTGATCTTGAACAGAAATGTAAACTGTTGAACTTCTTCAGTTTTTTATTTAAGTGATCTGCAAATCTGTTTATTTCAAATTTCCTCCACCAATCCTTTAACTTTCTTATTATATTTATTTTTATTAATTAGTCTTTAAAGTCTTACATCTTGATAAAAACATCAGCTAAGTTTTTATATTAGAAATCTAATATATTTAAAAAATCTCTATATTGTTCTTTAGACACATCTTTCAAATTTTCTAAGTTATATATTTTTTGTCAAATTAAAGAACTTTTATTCAAAACTATCTTTAATACTATCTTGTTATTTATCATTAATATTATATAAGATTGGCTTAAAAGCCTTCCAAATATCTAAAAAACTCTTAATACTATAATTGTCTTCAATTATACAATTATCTTGGCTATTAATATATAAGCCTAACTTCTTTTTGCTACCAATCTGTTGAATATTTTACACCAACCTATCAACAAAATATCTATATATATTACCTTTATTCTTAATAATTTTTATAATAGGTGATCATTTCTATTTCTTAAATTCTCTATCAACTAATTTATATTTTTTATTAATTAAAAAAACAGTATTATTAAACTGTTCTATTTGTTTCAAAGACAATTTCTTGTATCTATTAAACTATAAAATTTTAAACTCTTTAGTTTTGTTAAAACAAATGTTTTTGTCAAACTTTAAATCTTTTTTGTAACTGATACTAAATCTTTTATCAACATAACTAATTTTTTTGCTAAACTTTTCAGACAGCTTATCATAATAGTAATTTTCTTTTTTGATACAATTATCATACTCTCCTGAAGATTGATAATTAGCCTACAATATTTTGGTTTTTAAGCAGATTTTCAACTATTTTTGTCCTCTATATATATTTAGTCACAACTATCCAAATCTGTATTAATTACTTCATTTTGTTGTTTTACTAAAATCTTTTTTTGAAAAATGAGTCACCCAAATATTATCTAGATAATTTTTACAAAAGATTCTTTGAGCTTTCAAACTCCCTATTATAGTCTTTATTATCTTTATAAAGATTTATAATAATTGACTTAAGTTGAATAGAAGAACTTTGTAAAAGAACCACTTCTTGTTGAAACTAAAACCAAAGAACCTTTGGACTACTTTATTCATTATTATATAATAGTCTTTTTTTAAATTAAAGATTACTACCTATCAACTCTTTTTTATAGTTTGCAATAAAAATTCAATATTTTTAAACCTAACTAATTTTTTTAGCAATGTTAAGTTTAATCTTTTAAGATTAATTACCAATCTGAATCTTTTTCTGTCCTATTTTGGTACAACAAATACTAGGTTTATCTTCAATAAAAATTTCAGTTTGTTTATACTTTTAGTTACAAATTCTATTACACTTATCTTCAATAAATAGTCCAACTTCTGTTCTATCTACAAGTTTTTCTCTGTTATAAACTATTTGGAATTTAGTATTTATTGGTCTATTAATTTTATTATCTTTTTTAAAAAGAATAATATCTTCTTTTCTAACTAACCTATAATAATTGAAACTGGTTTTATTATTTCTTTCTAGTATTATACTGCTATACCTGAATGTAACCTTCCTATAATTACTTGACATTCCTCTATTATTCCTTGTTTTACACTTTTTTTATTATCTCTTTTTAAGTATAGTTAACTTTTTTTTTACTTTAGAATTGTCTGCATGAAAGAGTATAAATATTTTTTTGAGTCATATTTATTTGCATAATGCCTTTTGTTTTTAATTAAAAAGCAAACTATATTCTTTGTATCACTTTTACTGCTTATCTTAGCATTGTTAACAAATACCTAAAATTCCTCATTATTTTGTTAAAACTGAGAACTTTGATTAGCATTTCATGAACCAAAACTCTGTAGTATTTGTTGATCTAAAGGTAATAAATTAAATAGGTCTTGCAAACTATTTATATTCTATTGATACTTCAATCTAACAGAGGTTATGCTCATAGACTGTACAGAATATTGTCACATTAGTTGCACTAAAGACTAAGGTTAAAACATAGTTGAAATAGTTAAAAACCTTCTAGAGAAAACTAGAAGAACTCCAAACTATTATTTCAAAGGTGATAAAAAAAAAAATTAAAAAAAAATATACATAGACAGTCCTAGAAAAAATTAGACAAGAAAAACTAAAACCATTTAATATAACAATTTGGATATAACAAAAAACCAAAAATGCACTAACTTTACTTCAAAATTTAAAAAAACTAATTAGATATAGGTTGTTAACAAAACTAACTACTATTCATATTCCAATAGCAATAAAAGCAGAATTCTTTTACAGAGAAACAACCTTCTTTAAAAGCTTTACTCAAGTTTTAGCAATTAGACCACAACATCAGATGAATTTAATAGCCTATTTTTTGATATCTTGGATGCATATAAAAACAGCATGATGTATTAGCTACTAACAAAAAAAACTAGAACCAAATTTTTGAATTATTGCATACAAAGCTGGTACTAGATTATCTAACCAATCTGAACCTTAACCTCTTAGATTCTTAGAAAATTACAAAATATATTTTTTATTTAATTGGTTTTGTGAAAATTTAATAGAATCTAGATTTTGAAACAACAAGAAAAGCAATCTTAGAACTAATAAATAAACACTAATTTCTTTGTCTAATAGACCAGAACACTGCAATTAATATTTTTCTTTAATAAGCTACCAGATAAATATATCACAGACAATCATAAAACTTTATCAGCTTCATACAAAGATTTAAGAAATGAAATACAACATTTCTTCTCTATTGTAGACAGAGCTAAGCTAAAAAAGCTAGTATACTATAGAGAAACCTTACAAAAATATTATATTTTTTAGCAAATTCTAGCTGAATATTTTGATTTATCAGTACCAAAATGCTCTTTGCCTTCTATTTTACAAGACTTGACATCCAGATTAAGAGAGAGATTCTCTTTTCTATCTGAAAGTCAAAATGATTTTAAAGAACATGTCAGATTACTATGCATGAACTATTTCTTTACCAGATTATCTAATGATTATATTATTTCTCAAAGATAACTACCTATAGACCCAACAAATTTAAAAATATCCAACTTTACATTTCTGCTACAGAGCACAGAAGAAGTGAATGCTTTTATTAAAAGTGTTCTATAAATTTACAATATCTCTTTACTATTGTTACAAGCTTATTGCAACTTCAATTATATAGATCTTTCAGATCTGCCTGAAGATGCCAATTTAGTTATTTTGGTTAATTTAACTTTACCAATATCAACCTCTAAAGGCTAAGTATAGCAGTCAAAGCATTACAAGAGCACTATTATTTTTATGTCATACCTTAGTCTTGGATTTAAATAGAAAGAAAAGAAAGACAACTAGAAATTGGATCAACTTTGCCCAAACTATCATTAATAGTAGAACAATTTCAGCTGGCTTCTGAACAAAAACAAATTACAAATATATACATTCTAGTATAGAAACATCATAATATTTAATTAGTTATAAAAACTCTTAAACAAAATTTTGCTTATTACTCATTACTAGAATACATCTTCAACTTTATAGACTTATTTGAATCATCCTTTAAAATTTTTAATTCACCAAAACAAATAACAACTACACATATACAAATGTCAGATATGAAAAAAGATAACAATATAGATCACCAATAAGCACAAGCTCTTATATAAACAATCTGTCTTTAGCAGATAATGAGAATGAAACAAAAAAAATTAAACTAAATTTAAATAAAAAATCAACATAACTATACACAACATTAGAGACATTAATAACATACTAAAAATGCAAAACTGGATTAAATATTGTGTAGAATCAAATTTATATATAATTTTTATTACTGAAACTAAACTAAAGAACTTAGTAACAAAATCTTATACTAATTCTTTTTACAAAATATACACATCTAAGTTTTCACTATATGACTCAAATTAAAGAGAGACTAGTTTGGAAATAGCTTTGTTAGTCTGCAACTAATTACAGTTCTATATTTACAATATTAACATTCTACCTAGTACTACAATTTGCATTGACTTCTTTTCTTTAAACAACAACAAGTCTTGCATTATTTCAACATATCTTTCTTCAAATCATTCTTTACTTTTAATGCAGACACAATTCCAAATTCATTTCTGAGTCACTAAAGTCAGATCTTGAAATTGGTATTTGATTATCATGGGTGACTTCAATGCAAATTAGCATAGAAACAAATAACTTTTAATCTTCACTGATCTAAATACTGCCAATTAACTAGCTTATTAAATTTTCATAGCATACAAACCCCTACTTGGCATGATTCTAATTCAACTAGTCAAATAAATAATTTTTAAATTTCTTTAGATATACTTTTAGCCTTTGATCCACTAATGATAATTAATGCTATCTATATAACAAATAGTAATTATCACATATTAAACACAGAATAGTATACCAATTTTTATTTGCTAAAAGCTTCCAAAAACAAAAAAAGAAAGAAGAAAATATATTTATATAAAAAAACTATAGCAGACACATGAAATAAATTTGCAAACTCAGTAAACATATTATTTAATTCTCAAGAAACCTCTTCACCAAATATGGATAAGGATGTTACAAATAAAACATAAAATTTTGGGGTATCAAAAATAAAAGAAACAATAAATAAACATATTCCTTATACCTTTATAACTCTATAGCCTTTCTTTGCTATATTACTAAAAGCAACAAAACTTCATTTAGCTCTAAAAAATATTAACATATACCTATAACAACTATTAAATAGAACAACAGACACAATAGCCCAGGTTAATTATTACTTCATAAAAGTTGCCATCTTAGCAAAAATTAGCATTGCTCCTATTATTCAAGAGGAATTTGCTTATTTATAACCAAATACTATAGATCAAATTAAACAACATAAACATACAATATAACAAGCATGCAATTATAAAAAAAAACAAAAAAAACTGAATGCATTAGGTTCTACATTAACCACAGATATTCTGACTTTAAAGACAATACTAGTCAAATGCTAGATAGTATTTTACAAAGATGAGCAAAACCAATTAGTTATGAAAAAGTTATAACATCTAAAGTATAATTACTAATCAAAAAGAGATTAAAGTAGCTGTATATACCTATTTTAAAAACTGGATAAAAAATAACTCTTCTAACAATTCATCATAAAAAGAATGAAAGCCATTTTACTTTTTACTTCAGCATATATAAAATGACATTTACAATACTCTTTTCTTATCTATTTTAATAACTGAATTAATATAAACAATAAATCTAGCTTCTAAAAAAAAAGCAACTAAACCTTCTAAAATTGCAAATAAAGTTCTTTAGCAATTGTCATCTTTAGCTCTTTCAGTTCTACTAAATATCTTCAACAGCTGCATAACACAAAAATAGTTTTAAACTAATAGTTACAGACTAATATTTGGCTAATTTCTAAAAAACAACAATATAATTACAAATTAAATACTACTTTATTACATTAATAGACTATACCAAAAACATTTTTACAAAAATCTTAACAAATTATTTGACAGACATCCTAGTTCACAACCAAGTGCTCTTTTTCTATAACTTTGCAGCTTTCTTTCATCAATAAACACTTTAACTTATCTTCCAACTCACATACATCTTAGAAGATACAACTATAAACCAAAATAAGATCTAAATCTTGTCTTAGGATATGTCAAAAGCATTTAACTCAATTCACATATCAACTTTATACAAATCTCATGAAAAAATACACATACCTAACAAAGCAATCAACCTGCTATTATATTTGCTTTATTATTATACTAACAAAGTGATCACTAGTTTGGGACCAACTTAATTCTACTCTGTTGAAGATGGAGTAGATCAAGAAGAAACAATCTTATCACTTCTTTGAAAAATTTATTATAACCCTTTAATATCTAGAATTTATACAGAATATTAGAGATTTACTGAAAAGATCTTATCTATTTACCCAAAAGAAATTCATACCTTAGTAATGGCATACATAGATGACTCTCTGTGAATTGCATTTAATAAAATCTTTCTTACCAACATCCTATATACAGCTTCTTCCTTCTATAAATTTGCCAACATAAGAGTCAATTCTACTAAGTCAATTCTAGCAATAAATTCAAAAGACTTAGATAATAATATAACTTTTGAAAATAACAATTAACAGCAATTGCTAGTAGAACACTATTTAAATATCTAGGAGCATGGTTCTTTACCAACAAAAAACAAATACTTGCTCAAAAAGAAATCATAGCTAAAGTAATAACTAACTTGAAAAAACTACAATTTGTCTATATAACAGAAAAACAGGCAATTTTATATAATAAATAATGTTATTTATTTATGTTTGCTTTATAAATTGCATTCTACATTTCTCTTTAATACTCAAATCAACACACTTATTAAGATCTGCATTAATTTAGTCAAACACAAAGCAAGGCTGGCCTGAGGAGTTTCAAACTCATTCTTATTTAACTTAGATATATATGTCTTAAACAACCTAGCTTAGGCCCAACTTTCTTCTTTAGTAATAGTGCTTCAGAAAAATTTAAACCATTACAGTTTTGATTCTTTCTTCTTAAAGTTATAACTACAACAATTACAAGACTTGGCTTTTACTAACACTTCTATCCTCATCCAACTTCCAGTTTTCTCAGCTTTACAATTAAATACACAAACCAGCCAAATGGTGCTTACACTTTATGCCTTAAATTTACAGATCTCATAAAATAGTAACAACTAACTCTATCTCAAAACTTTTACTGGAACTTCAATAAACCAAATTCTTTTAAATTATCCTAAAGCTTCTTATCTTAAAGAAAAGCTAAACAATCATAACATTGTTAGCATAAAACAATTCCTAAATACAACCAACTCAGAGCTTCTAAAATGAAACAATTTTTATTATAACATTAAAAAGATATCAAGAGAATATTGTTCATACTAGTTTCTTATAATTCAAGACTTAATAACATTCTCAATTAATCCTTTATCAACATTTTTGCATATAAACTCTTACATCTTGTCTCAATGGAATTCTAAAGAAAAAGGTTGAATAATTACAAATAATTTTACTATTAGCAAAATACATAATTCTTACAACAAAGTTCTTAAAGCTCAACACTATATTCTAAAGCCAAATAACATACTATTAGCCTGTGCAGACTGTAATCTGAGAAATTGATCATATCACTTTAAGTATTGCTATTTCAATGTAACTACATTACTATACAATATATTGGTAGACTGTAAAAAGAAAATTCACTTAGACATTGCTAATTTTAAAAAGGCATTAAACTATACTATATCAATAACTATAACTCAAGAGAAAATACAAGATGCAAATCCAATACTAGAAAAACCTTTATATTTTTTTGAAAACCCTCTAATCAACCTTTGGAAAATACTAACAGAAGCTAACTTTACTATTAAAACACTAACAATTCATTTAACCTCCAACCAGCAAATAGTAAACAACAACTTATAAATAATAGCAAAATGCTATATACAAAATACCAATACCTGTTTTGGTTGCTTTACTAACCAATGGCCTTCATATATAAGCATGATGCTTAATCTACTAAACTTCATTCTTACTACAATTAATTTATATACAAAAGTAAACATCTGTACAAACAATTCTATTTTCTCTAATTTTATCAACTTGATAACTTTAGTCAAGCTTTATAACTATTCTGTACTAAACAAGCAGCAGCATATATATTCTCTTTTAATCTTAAAAGCACTTTTATGTAATCAGAAACTCAACATTACTCTGGACCAAAATATAAAAATTAAAAAAACTATAAATATAATTTTTTTATTAAACTCAGCATCATAATGCTTTCTATATGATTGCTTTATTTCAAGACTTCTTAATAACCCATTTGAATACCTTCTAAAAACTACTTTAAAACATATATATCAAATTACCAACTAACTGTCATGGTTTTACTAACAACAAATTTCAGACTAGCACATATTACAAAACAATATCAATTAGGCTTCTACATTAAAATACATTTCTTATAAAGAAAAACTATTAGTTTTAAACACTAATTTATTATCTTCAGCAATTAAAAATTTCAAGATCAAACTGCTATCTAAAGAACTTCCAACTTATTTACTACTGTATTGGAAAAATAGTAAAAATATTCAAACTATTTATGTCTAAGATGCCATAGTGCCTCTGAAGACATTGTTTATTTATTAACTTGTATTTAGAATAATATATAGTTTTCAACTCTAATTAGACAAACAGTATATAAAACTTTACAAAAATTGGAAATATCATATTTGCACTTAGATGCTTTTATTAGAGCATTTGTTACTACACATATAACCAACCAAATATCATTAGGACTTATTACTAAAGACACATTAGCACCTTTTAACACAAATAGTCACAGACACAAATATACTTTACTAATATATTATAACATTATTGCTGCAATATAAAAAACAATTTGGCTTGTTTCTAAGAAGTCAAATCATAATTCAATTCTTTTAACTTCTGCCCCAATACAGGCTCTGATATTAAACAAAACTAAGTCATTGGCTTCATCTTTTATAGAAAGAAAACTAATTAGATACATAAACAATGAACAATTTTCTTTAACACATCTTCTTGAAGACTAGAGTTTAGCAACTATTCTAGCAAAAAATAAATTAAAAGTAAAGTAGCTTTTACCTTCATCTCTTCTAATATAGTTTTTTTATATGTATTTATTTTATATATATACAATTGACTATAAATAAAAGACATAGAGAATAGACTTCTCTTTAAAAAAAAAAAAAAAAGCTATTACAAATATAAAAGGCAAAAGCAATTATTTATCATTCAAACAACTTTTTAAAAAAAAATTACAATCTGTTAAAAAACATTAAAAATAGTATAAAATCAAAAGAACTTAGATTAGAATTAGTCAAAGTCAAGAAACATAATGATAATAAATAGAATATTAAAGTAGATAAGCTAACAAAAGAGAAATCTAAATTAGATAACATAGATAGAATAGGTAAAAAAACTGTACAAAGAACTAGTAATAGTGTTAATCTTTGTTAAAAAAAAAAGATAATAGAAGATTCTACAAAACAATTTTTAAAAGAAGTTTTGAATTTTAAAACAAATATAAAATAGAGCTTTACATCAATGATTAAGAAAACAAAACCAGATAAGTATAGTAAATTGTACAACTGATTATACTTTTAAAAAAAGATAAAAAACCAAAATAAAAACAAATATGCAAGTATAAAAAAATAAGCAATTAAGAACTTTGATTAAATGTATAAATAAAAGGTTGCTAGTAGCCAAAGCACTAGCATAGCATCATTTTGATCTTTACAAAAATGCATATTGTATTCTTTATAAAGAAGAAAAAAAAGATTAAGATTATCTAACAATATATAAATATTATAAAAACATATAAAGAAACATAGAAAATATATAAGTTAACTTAGCATAAACAAAGTTATTAAGTGAAACTGAAACAGAAACAAGTAAAGATCAGCTTTAAAAGATATTTTTTAAGACATACAAATAGATCAAAAAATTAAAACAAAACAAGAAATAATCAAAGACCTAGTACAAGAGAATATATTAGAACATTTGCAAGACACTCTATAATTTTTCAAAGAAGCAAAAGAGTTTAGTGCTATAGCAATAAACACTTTTTAAAATTGTTTTTATAAAGATATATAAAAAAAATGATGTGAGATTTTTATTCAATAGAAAAAAAAATTGAAATTGAAAAAAGACTAAGCAAAAAAAAATATATATATATAAAAAGCCAATAGAGAAGAACAATTTTAGTAGAATAGAAATAGAAAAAAACCAAGTCATAGAAAAAAAAAAAAAAAAAAAAAGATGTAAAAAAGAAAAATACATAATGTATAGCTTGGCTCAATTACAAAATTTATAGATAATAAAAGAAGACCATTTATATATAGCCTCTTTGGCTAGTTTGATATAGCCTTCAGATCTAAATACATTTTCAACCAATATGGCAGACCACCTTTAGGCACTTAAAGAAGTAGCTGAAAAATGTCAGACCAGAAATTTTAAGTTAAAAATATATGTAACTTATGTACAAGAATCTTAATAAAAGTTTATAGTAAGGCTACTAAAGAAAAAAAAAAACCAAAATTAGTTACAAATTTTTTAAATTTTATAATAAAAAATAAAAAATAAATTTTATTATTCTAAATATAATTAATTGTTATATATAAAATTATTATAATAGAGAAGTATGATAACCTAGTAAAGTGGTCAAATTGTCAATCTTTCAAGTAGTAGGTTGGGTGTTTAAATTTTATTAATAGCAAAAATTTGAATAATCATTTATATAATATTTGTATTATAGCAACTGTTATTAATGATTAGATTAGAATATCTGTAATAGCTGTTGCACTAGTATGGCTGGCAAGTGTGTAACTTGTTATACAAAGGAATGCAAACTGACAAATTAGATAGTACAAATACTAAATAAGTTCTTGTAGCCATATAAATCTATTGAAATTAGGTAACAAGAAGTCCATTTAAAAAGACCTAAGTAGAAAGGTAGCCAAATTTTTGATAGCTTTATTGTAAAGACTAGCTCAAAAAAATGAATACCAAGATTGTAGTACCTAGTCATAGTAGCCAAATAGGCAAGAATCTTTAGATTGGAAGTCTTAAAGATACTACCAACCAGCCTACCAAAATGAACTAAAAGAAAAAAATATTAGGCTAATCTAATATAGTAATAAACTAATCATAGTTCTATATTGGCTATCTGAATTGAAAGTTTGGTAAAAAGGCAGATAAAAAGGCAGAGGTATACTAAAGTATTAGGGTTATGTTATAAAGTAAATGCTGGAGTCTGTGTAAACTCTACAAGAGCATAGCAGTTAAATGATATAACTCTGACTATAAGTATTGGTTCTGCTATAGCAATATCTAGGTTAGCTGTAAAAATAAATACAAAAGGCTCTAAAGGGTTTACTTTAAAGATAAATTAGTCTTAAACTTAATATAATGATCTGGGCATCTAAGTATGACCTAGTGAGTTAATACAGATTACAGGTTCAAAGAGTTTAAAGTAGAACATCTAAGAAGTATTAGATATAATAATTAATAAGAAACTTTTAAATAAACTTCTTAAATAGGTAATATAAAAAAGTTACATATATAGCTGATTGTACTCTCTTCTGTAGTAGTTCATAGAATCATATTACTAATAAGTTATTAATAAAAATTAAAAGACTAAAGAGATCACCTTAATACAAAAAAAAAATAATAAATTTATTATAATAATAAGTTACTATTGTTACAGAGTTGTAGCCTTCTTAGTACAATACAACCAAATAACAAGGTCATCCAGTATAGTGATTGACTATTGCAAATATATACAGGGTGGAGGTGTAGTAGTTCACTTTACTACACAGCAGTAGGCAAACGGTT
>CAJVQA010003514.1:0-19332 GCA_910591915.1 Cetraspora pellucida | reverse complement strand
TGAACCACAATACCGATAAGTGATTAATAAAAGTCAAAAGACCAAAGAGGTTACTTTAAAAAAAAAAAAAAAAAAAAGATTTTCAGATATACCCAATCTCTAAAGAAATAAACTAGCATTACAATTTAGATAATGTTAGATTAATAGCATTTTTAAAAACCTTTTGAAAATGTATAACAAAAATTCTGACTAAAAGATTAACAAAGGTTTTCTGCAAAAAGGATATACTCAAAAGGCTAAATTTTACAGAGCTACAGAAAACTTAACTAAGAAGCCAGTATATATTATAAATGCATTAATAGAAGATGTTAAAGAAAACAACAATGAGCTATAGTTGGTTCTGTAAAATATAAAAAAAGCTTTTAATTTAGTATTACTAATTGCTTTAAAAAAAGCAATAAAAAGATTTAAGTTGCCAAAAAAAATAATCTTAATAATATTAAATTTATTTTAAAGCAGATAATCTAAAATAATTACATATTGGAAACACACAGAAGCATTTGTAATTAATAACAAAATTGAACAAAGGAAGGTGCTCTCATCACTAATATAAAAAGTATTCTATGATCCATTATTTAAAAGAATACAAAATAATATAGATTTAGGATATATAGCAGTAGTGTCAATTTTAAATAACAACTAGCTAAACTACACACAGAAATAAAATTATGACAAACAGTAGTAGCATTTGCAGATAATACAACATAGATAGCAAGTAATAAAGAGCAAATAGAGTATACATTACAACTTGCTAATAATTTCTTTAAACTAAATAACATTCAGATAAATAGAAAGAAATTAAAACTCATTATAATAAACTCAAGTGAATTGAAAGAAAATAGAAAGTTTAGACTAAGTAATGAATAGAGTTTTGAGAAAAAAAAACCAAAATAATAAAATTTTTAGAAATTTGGCTTAACAATAAACTTAACAAAGGCCAAGTGAAAACAAGAGCCAAAGAATTAGTGTGTTCTATAGCAAGACTACTCAATACCAAAAAGATAACAGATACTCAGATATCATATATAAACAATATATATATAGTGCCAAAGTTGGTATATATGCTTCAAATATTAAAACTTTCAAAAAAAGCAATAGAGACTATACAAGGGCCTATAATAGAAATAGCTAAACACAAGTTAGGAATTGCAAGAACAATAAGCAATAGTGTAATTATTTATAGAAATCTAGACAACTACAATGCATTATAGAATCAATTGCTAATTAAACAAATTACAAGCCTGCATATATAAATTAATTTAGCAGGCTTTAAAGAAAAACTAACAAGAATTAGAATTAATTAGAGGTTGTTGCTTTTAGGTACAACAGAAACAAACTGGTAGAAAAACTCAATGAAAGTATATAGCAGCTTATAGAAAAACAATTTAAAATGTCAGTTGATGCTTAGAGCTAAAGAGTTACAAATAATACTTGATTTTAATAATATAAGTATAAACAAAACAGATGAAAAATTGAAAATTGCAAATGTATTAGAGAACAAGTTTATATTACAGGTAGCCTTAGTACTAAGAAAGCTTAAAATATCTCCAGTAAACCAACTTATTAATAAAGAAGGCAACAGAATGATTTCATGATAGCAGCTCAAATTACTGAGAAAAAAATCAAGCAAAGAAAGACTAGCAAGATAGTTTAAAAAAATTAAAAAAACTATATTAGAAGACAAGAGCAGTAGACAACTCAAATCAGGATTTATGTTATTAGAAAGAAATAAGGTGTTATTACTACAGTCAATCTTATATAGGTACTTAAATGATAATAGAAAAAAAATTGAATTGTACTAAAGTTACCAAAAAGAGAAAAAGAAAAAAACTTAGTAATTAGAAAAATAGTTATAAATACATCTAAAAAGGTGCTTACAGAACATTGAAAAACAAAACTATAAGAAAACAAAATAGAAAAAATGTGATGATTGCAACTTAGATCAAATTGAAGAACAGAAAAGTTGTAAAAGATAGAATAATAGAAAAGATATTCAAGCTTTTTTGTTAAGATTTATTAGTAAAAAAGAAGTATCCAAACTCAAAATAGACTAAAAAATGATAAGAAGATTGAAACACAATAAGTCAATCAAACCAAGCAAACATGAAAGCCCAGTTAAAAAAATAGTATATGAAGATTTAGACATAGAGCTTATAAAAAAACAATGTCTCAGTTAAGTGCTTAAAGAAGAGCTAGTTTATAAAAACTAATAAAACAAACTAGAAAACAATAAGGAGCTAATTTTCTATACAAATAGATTACTCAGAAAAGCATTGACAGAAAATTCAGTAAAGGATGATCATATAAGAGTAGGTTGGGTGCAAGTAGATAGTAAAGAAGAAAAAGTAATTAATAAAAGTACAATTGGTACATAAAATTAGTCTTTATCAACAAAATCAGAATTGCTTGTAATTTGGTACATGCTTCTAATAATACCAAGAAAGAAAAAAGTCAAGATTTATACTAACAGTGCAGCAGCAATAGCAAGTTTCAATAAAGAAAAAAAGTTAAAGTCAAGTAGACATTGAATTAAAAAAAAGAACTATAATCTTAAGAGAAGTATACTAGAGTTACTTAGTATAAAGAAATTAGAATTAGACTTAGTTAAAATAAAAAGGCCTAGTTGAACAAATAAAACAATAAAGCAGATAAATTAGCAAAAAAAAGGCAAAAATAGATAATTTTAATAGAATAATAGAAGTACTATCTTCAAATTCAAATATTTTGTTTTGTTAAAAGAATTTAGTGATCGAAAGTCTAACAAGAAAGTTTATTAAAAATGTATTAGAACTTAAGGTTAGAGCAGAGTAAAGATTTATATCATTAATTTAAAAAAAATAACCAAATTTAGAAAAAAAAGAATATAATTGGTCAACACTGTGGCAAAACATTAAAGGTCAAAGTGAAATGAAATGTATAAGTATGAAGAGAAACAGAAAATTAGCAATATTAATTAAATGTATAAACAAAAAGCTACTGGTATTCAAGACCTTGACACAAAGATGATCAAATTTATTTTTTATTTTTTATTTTTTTTTATTAAACTAGTCTTTTGGAGACTAGAGCTTTTTTATTCAGTATTGTAAAACACAGTAACTTATGGTCTGATTACCTTAAAGGAGCTACCTTACATTAGAGAGTACATCTAGCTACATATACACTTTTGGTATCTAATTTAAGTAGTCTGCCTATATATAGGTTCTATACTAACTGTCATACCTGCAATCCAACTACAGGTGTTGTCTATTTAAATCTTCTATACTGCAATCCTTACTGTTATCATTAGAACATCTCTATTACACAATGTCAGTTGAGAAGTTCTAGATGCTTACCTATACTCTTAGAACCTCTGCCTTATTTCATGCAGATTATTCTTAAGATATTGTTACTAGAGTCTTCTGTATTCTAAATTACAACTAAACCTAGTTTACAACCCTTGTAAAGTTCATACAACCCTAGTACCTTTCTTTTACAACCCCATCATTACCTTGTCTACCCTTGCAAGTTCTCCTATACTACCAATCCAGTTAGCTTTGCATAATGTGACTTCATGCTTAGATCAACTGGTGGCCAGATTGGTGGACTGTCTACTTAGAGGTTCTTGCCTGTATAGATCATCTGATCCAGGTTTTCTTCAGCAGATCAAGATCTTCACAGATAGCACTGTTGAAAGTTGTACTACCTCTCTGCTTGGAATTTCCAAGCAGGCTTCTAATCTGAGTATATACTTTCCAGATTTATTTATATAATATTGCATATTTCCAAAGTTAGTTTTGGTATAACCAGAATTACAAGATTTACAAACCTCAGATCATGGATAAGTTTGCTGTATTAGGTCTATTTTTTCAAAATCTGTCACTGATGAGAATTGAACATTGGACCTACTGCTTGAAGGATGACAATGATAACTAAATTTATACAAAAATGCATTTTGTATGCTATGTAATAAAGATTATAAAGAGAATCAAGACTATTTAGCAATATGCAAAGAGCATAAAAAAGAATGAGATAGTACAGAAAAAATAGTAATCAATTTGGCATAAACAGTACTTGCAAAAGAAACCTATAGAAAGACAACTACAAAAGAACTTTAAAAAGCTTTTATGAGAAACTTCAAAAAAAAAGATCAGCAAACAGATTCAAAATTATCAAAAAGCTAGCATAAGAAAAAGTCAAGAAGATGGTACAAGATATTATACAATTTTTAAAGAAAGCCAAAAATTTTATAACAATATTCACAAATGCAACATAGAATAGGTTTTTTGAAAATATATAGAAAAAACATTATAATATTGTTGCCAATTGGGAAAAATTAGTAGGAATTAATATCATAATTAAAAAGAAAAAAAATAAAAAAAACAAAACCTCTTGAACAAGAAAACACAGAAAGAATGAAAGATTACAAATATAGATAAACAAAATTAAGTTATAAGAGAGAAAAAAAAAAAAAGTTCAAATTTAGAAAACATGACTCAATTTAGTTTTTAGTTTTGTAAATAGAAATATAAAAACCATTTTTCAGGATCTTACTGGCTAGCTTAGTATAGCCCTGGGCCAGAGATAATTCTCTGGCCTGTATAACAGACTGCTTCTAGAAACTTACAAAAGTAGTCAGAGAATGTTGAATCAAAATTTAAGCCAACTTTGTACAGTATGTATACAAGAATCTTAATAAAGATGATCAGCAAAGCTGTCTAAGATAAAAAAAAAAATTTAAATTTTGCTAATGATTAAGAACAGTTTTGGTAAAATAAAGTTTATTTTTGAAATGAAAAAGAGTAAATAATAGGTTTTGAATTGTATTATCAGAATATTTGAACAAGTAGTTTTGAAGTAATATATTAAAATTAGATGAATTAATATAATTTTGAGAAATAGAATTTCTTTGTAATAATAATAGAGTTGAAAATATTTGAAAGTATTAGTTTCTTTAATGTCTTTGATAATGTTTACTTTTTTGAATAAAATATGTTTAGAAGCAGCTTTAATTAGGTCTTTGTAAATTTGGTTTCAAATCTTGTTGAGTTGGTTTTGATTAGAGATTGTAAGAAGTTTAATAAACAATCATTAAAGATTTTGTATAGTTTAAGTAGCATAATTCTCTAAAGAAGTTTTAGAACAGTTTTTTCAAAGAAGAATCTTTCTTTCTATTGTTTATGAAATTTTGGCTTATTAATTATAATAGAGATTTCTAAGATGATAAGATTGTAGTTAGATTTTAGTAAGTAATTTTGAAGTATATTAGTATATTTAATATTTGTAATTGATAGATTGGTTCAAATTTGATCAATTCTACTTTGTATATTGGAATATTGAAAAGTGTAATTAGTATTATTAAAAAAAAAAAAATAATAAAGATCTTTGTATTAGAAACTAGAAAGAAAGTTAATAAGTTGATGTTCTGGAATAGATGATTTTTTTAATGGAAATCTGTCTAAATAAGAATTAGAAACTTCATTAAAGTTACTTATAATTATAGTTTTGTTGAATAAGCTTTAAATTAATGATATTGCATGTTCAAAGATTTTATTTTATAATTGTTTCTTTTCTTAAGTTGAAATATAGATTTAAAAAATTCTAATAGAAGTGTTTTTGAAATATAAGTTAAGACCAACAATATAACCTTTGTAGTTATAAAAGCATGCAATATATTCAGAGATATTTTTGTAAATAAGAATTTCTATTTCAGCTTAATATAATTCTTGAAAAAAACTTCAAAAGCTAGAGTAGTTGGAGTTTTGAGTTTTAAAATATTTAGTTTCTTGTATAGAAAGATGTGTTTTTGAGAGATCTAAAATGTTAAAAGTGGATGCAAATCATTAACTCTTTCTAATGATCACTTGTACCAAATTTTCATTAATTATAATTACTCTTTTCTCAATTTTTTATTAAGTAAACCTAATTTGGCTGCCTAAGTAAAATTGTTCCTAATAGAATTTTACATATAGGTAGTTCAGTTTTATATCCTTAAAGGCATTTATTACTAGGATATAATTAAACTTTGTAATTTTCTTCTTTCTGTAAAAACTTAAAAGTTTATTAAGTAAATTATAGTTGTTATATGAAACAAACTTATTCAGTTTATTTTTGCTATTATTTTGATATATTATACACTATAAATAATTTAATACTAACAATTATATAGTAAAAATACTTCCAAACTCTCATAGAAACTATATTTTACTTTGGCAAAAAAAATTTTAGGAGATTTTGGTCCTCTAGAATGCCTCAGACCTGCAGATCTAAATTACTAATTAATATTATTAATCTATTTATATAAATTCAACTTTGTAAAAATGGCAATCCTAATATAGTAGTTAGGTTGTTATCCTCTAAGCAGTAGGTCCAATGTTCAATTCTCATCAGTGACAGATTTTGAAAAAATAGACCTATTCTGACAAACTTATCTGTGATTTGGGGTTTGTAGATCCTGTAATTCTGGTTATACTAAGACTAACATTAGAAGTATGCAATGTTATATGAATAAATCCAGATAGTATATACTCAAATTAGAAGCCTGCTTAGAAATCCCAAGTGGAGAGGTAGTACAACTTTCAATAGTACCACCTGTGAAGATCTTAATCTACTAAAGAAAACCTGAGGCAGGTAACCTGTATAAACAAGAACCTCTAGGTAAGAGGTTCACCAACCTGGCTACTAGTTGATCTGAGCATAAAGTCACATCATGCAAGGCTAACTGGATTGGTAGTATAGGAGGACTTGCAAGAATAGATGAGGTAATAGTGAGGTTGTAAAAGGAGAGTACTGGGGTTGTATGAACTTCATAAAGGTTGTAAACTAAGTTTAGCTGTAATTTGGAATACAGAAGGCTCTAGTAATGATGTCTTGAGGATATTCTGCATGAAATAAGGCAGGGGTCCTAAGGATATGAGTAAGTATCTAGAACTTCTTGACTGACATCATGTAATAGAGATGTTCTAGTAATAACAGTAAGGATTGCAGTATAGAGAATTTAAATAAACAACATCTGTAGTTGGATTGCAAGTATGACAGCTAGTATAGAACCTATATATAGACAGACTACTTAAATTAGATACCAAAAGTATACGTGTAGCTAGATATACTCTTTAATGTAAGGTAGCTTCTCTGAGGTAATCAGGCTATAAGTTACTATGTCCTACAATACTGAATAAAAAAGCTCTAGTTCTTAAAAGACTAGTTTAATAAAAAAAAATCTAACTTTGTTTTATCTATTTTTAATTTTTATCAATTTAGTCTTAACTAAATTACACAACTCTTGTTATATAGTAATCATATCGATTACTTAGATGTTATACTAGGTGTTATTCTAAACATCACATCCTCTTATTTGGTACATTCTTTATTTGTCACACCTCTTAGTCATCACATCCATTATTTGTTACACTTCAATTTCAAAAATAGTTCCAAAAAATGTCTACATTAACTAATTCTTAGGAACCAGATTCCTATAATATTGACTACTATTATTCTAAATATAAAGATATATATGGAGTTGAACTTTAAAAAAATAAACCTTAAGTATTACATGTTTTATCAGTCTTTGCTAAACCTAATATCTGTAATAAGAAAAAATAATATTACTATTTTAAAGTTTCTCTTTAACCCACTATTGCAACTTGTCTTTGTGACAAGTTTTCATTTCTAAACACTACAAAATTAGTCATCCAACAACAATTAGTCAACCTCAAACTCAACTCAAATGCAAATTAGAATTACTATCTTTGTACAAAGCTTCAAACAATCAAACAAACTACCTGCTTTTCCAATTCCTAAATTAATAGATAAATATAATCTTTAATCTCTTCTTCTTCTTTCTTCTTCTTAGCACACCTTTTTTTTTCAAAGTTTCAAACAAATCTAGCTTTTACAGTTATAATTGGTCACTCTTAACACTATCATACCTGTTTTCTTTATAAAGTCAAAAATATTTAATGTATTTTTACAAATAACTAACATAATCATGTATTGAACTATACAGTAATATGTATCTTAAAGACTCTCTAATTTATTGATCTTGCATATCTAAGATTCCAAATATTGAACTTAAATCTTTTTACCCAACTTTATTAAATTCAGATCACAAAAAAATTGTTATCTTCTATAGACTTAATATTATGTTAGCAAAAGACAAAATTCAACTTTATAATTCAATCTTTTCTAAAAAATTTAACTCTCAACAATTTACAAAATAGCAAAAACAAAAACAAAAACAAATTATTAAAGATACTTTCAATGATCTTGATTGATTCAAAGAATATCTAATAACTGACAAAATGAAACCTCATATCTGTTTTGACAATAAACTAGCTTTACAAATCCTTAACTTTATCAAACTACATCTTATTAATATATATCTTGATAAAATCATCGAACAAGCAACTGAAGGCAAACTAGTATCCAAGTTTAACTACATGTACTTAGTTAAAACTTTAGCTAAATTCTGCTCTAAGTTCTTAACAGATCTTATATATGAAAACAACCCATTTATAGATAAATTCTTTTCTATTTTATTTGAATTGATTTACTCAAGTTTTATTACATTACTTACTACTACTCTCTTTGCTTATCTTAATTATCCTAAAATTTTTGCTTCAAATAGCTCAATTTCACTTTATATTACTTTAAACAGAACACAAATTGCACTTAATCTAGCTTGTTTACATCTTATCCTTTATGACAAATACAAAATCATTAATGCAAAAAAATTCAATAAAGATATTAAACTCTATTCTATCTACTTTAGACTTTATTATAACATTAGTAAAAATAGTGTTAACCAACCTCTCTTTAAAATACAAAACAATGACAAATTCAATATTAATATTTCACTTAATATACCAAAACAACACTTTTTTTAAAGATTCCAAATTTCTTCTCTTAACAACCATTTAACAGATTTTAAATTATAGTTTGAAAAATTTTTTAATATCTACAAACATTAATTTATCAAAATTGATAAACAAAAAACCTATAACTTTATTAAATATCAAATTATTCTTAAACTTTTTAACATATGTAAAGCCCTTTTACCTTAGCAATTTACTATCAACTCCATTAACTCATTATATGAATGTTCTCAACAATGCTTTAAAGTAGCACTTTATTACATTCATATCTGTACTATAACAAATTACACTACACTTTTTAAAAATACTAAACATGATGTTAAAAACCTATTTATTTTTTTTTTTAAAGAATTATTTAAACACTTTTTTGTATCTGTTAACTCAGACTTCTTCTTAAGTTCTAAGCTCAAATATCTACATCCAATTTTGGACATTTCTATATTTAGACATGATAATGATTTTCCTGCTACTTTTCAAAAACCTACACTAATTACTTATTTATAACAACTTGTAACTAAAGCTGAAGAAAAATTTTTAGAAGAAAACAAACTTAACAAAGCAAAAGATTCAGATCATGGTTATGAAAATTACTACTTTTATACATATTTCAATACATAACTAAAAGCAACTGCTATCAATGATCAAATTGATAATCTTTATTTTCAATAAGCAATTGATAAAATTGTATCTAAACCAGTTGATACTCATTACTTAGCCAGAGTAATTACTTATTTGTATTTTTTAAATCTCTCAACAAACTATCTATCTCATATATTAGAAAAGCATACAAAGAACATTTTTATCCAAAAGCAAAAAAAACTTTGTTTTAAATTCAAAGTATAATTTAAAGCTTCTAAAATTAGCACTAACTTCTTCAAACCCAAATTCAATCCAACTACTACTAAAAACATAGTTAAAGCATCTAATACAATTAAATCAGAAGAAACAAACCAAACTTCATCAAACTTCTCAACAATTGATAATGATGACATAATCATATCTGACTCCAATATAAACTAAAAACCTTTTAATATTAACCAAGATACTAAAAACCCTATTTTTAAACCAAACCTAAACCAAAACTCTGCTACTTTATCTTCAACAACTTCTTATAGCTCTTTTTAATAATTTCTTTTATAGAATTCATAAATATAGTCACTGCTTTTAAGATAATGATGTCCTCTACATTTAGTAGACTATTCTTAGAAGAGAATAATGTAAGTAGATAGATAGATAAGTCCATTTATACAGAAAACCAAGATATTGACAGTCAAATCCAATATACAGAACAGGCTATAGCACTCTTTACAGTTATAAAAACCAAGCTTAAAACAGTGAGTGACCCTACAGAAAATATACAACCCAAATCATTATCAACTTCTATGATTTGAACATCTGCTATAACAAATTTCTCTAATACTATTATCTTTCTCTACTATACCTCCAACCTACTATAAAAACCTTCTTTCAATATTTACAATAAATCAACTCTACATACTCGCTAAACTCTTTGATGATAACACTAAAGATAGAAAAACAAAAGCCTATATTTATCTACCATATGAGCTTACTATTTTACCAAACTATTACATTCCTTTTATAAACAATTTTCTTAATATACCTCTTAAATCTTAATCTAATTCTCAGACAGCTAATTATACATCTACTAATACTAAATTTAAACCACAAAGCAAATACAAAACCTTTATATACTTCAAAGCTGTAAATATAAACAACATACTCTCTTCTGGATATACAATTACATCTCAGCTCTCTAACTCAACAAATGAAAATTTACAATCTACTTTTTTTATTAAACCTCTTAAGCTATCAATCAGTACTCACAATGTTCAAGGCTACAATAAAGACCTTAAACAACAAATATAGAAGAACTTTTGTCTAACAAACAATATTAACATAGTTAGTATTACTGAAACTAAAATAGCTAACACAAATACAATGACAAAATTACAAAAATCCAAACACTTTACATACTATTGGTTATGCAGCAATAGCCCAAAAGCTGATATTGCAATTATGATCAATAACTGGCTCAAACCACATATTCACAAAATATACAATCTCTTTGGTTATGCTATTGCTATTGACTTTTTCTTTAAATATAACTTTAAATTCTATATTATATCAGTATATTTACCTTGTAAAGACATCTAACTCAAATTAACTGTTCAAAATACTATTATTTCATGGCTTCAACAAGCCACAAGTTCAAACCTACTACTTATTATTTTGGGAGACTTTAATGTCTCTAATGATAGCTTACATTCTTTCTCTATTAAATACAAATTATTGCACTTTTTTCAATATAACAATATGTATAACCTAGCTGCTCATACTTAGTCACTAATTAATACTTGGCAAAGTAGCCAATTTCAAAATTAAATTGATTACATTTGGGCAAACTACTTAATAATCTGCTACCTCATCTTATACAATACTGATAACTTCAAAACTAGCACAAATAGTAATTATAAAATTTTAATTTTCTCTTGGTCCTTTCTCTATGCCTATTCTGGCAAACAATGTTTTGCAACCAAAACTTGAAAAAAAACATTTTTCTACAAAAAAATAAATAAAGAACTTTGGCAATTATATATTGATTAAGTGGCTACTAATCTTAGTTCTAACTATATACCTACAACTGTTAATATAACAGAATCCTTAGAAACAACATAGCACAAAATCCAGACCAGTGTTATCTTAGCTGTTTTCAAACATATTCTTAACAAAAAAGTTATAATGCGCAACTTTCAACACATATACTTTGCTAAAGCTTTCTTTTTACATCATAGCCTTAAAAAGCTAAGAAATATAATTTAACAAATTAAAGCTTTACTATAAAACCAAATACCTATTTCTACACAATTTAATAACATAATTCAACAACTGAATAATGCTAATAATCTTACTATTTCTTCCTTATTAACCAGATATGACCTACTAACTGACTGGATTTCAAATGCTAATAATAAGTGAAAAGTACTTTATTATGTATGTAATATTAAAAACATTAAAATAATTAGACAACAAATTAATAAACATATAGCCAAAAAATGTGATAAACTTCAGTTTCAACCAAAATTAATAATTAACAACATATTAAATCATCACAAAGATCCTGTAAAATTTGACAATATTAAAACAGATTATGATGTTATTACAGAAGTACAAGAAATTAAAACACATATCCAACAACACTTTAACTAATAGACAGCATATAAACAAATTAATCAACAAATTTACAACTCTTCTTGGAACAATGAATATCAATCTAAAACAAATATTCATTCAGAATAGTATAAAGAAGTACTAACAAAATTTTTTGAAGAAGAAATTTCTAACACACTTGCAAAACTTCCAAATAATAAAGCTTGTAGCCCTTCAGGCATAAGTTATGAAATGCTTAAACATGCTAGTCTATCATTCCTTCAAGCTATAACTGCCCTATTTAATAGATGCATTTCAACTAATAGTATACTTAAACAATAGAAAGAAGGAAGAATCTTTCCTATTTCTAAAACACCTATCTTTGATGGAAGTTTAAATAATATCAGACCTATTAGTCTTTTAGAACATATTAAAAAATTATATACCAAACTTCTTACTAATCACTTAAACACTACTTTCATCTTACATCCAATATTATCTTCTTATAACTATATTGCTCTTTCTGGTAATAGTATAGCAATACCAATTCATATAATTAACAATATAATTAAAGAAGCCTCTTGCAACTTTAAAGAACTTTGGCTTATATCTCAGAATATAAGCAAAGCTTACAACTCAGTAAACTCTGACCTCTTTTACAAATCATTAATACAAATTAATATGCCATCTAAATTAATAAAAGTTCCTACTAATCTGCTTAATAATTGCCATAACTGAGTTATAACTAATCTTGAACTTACAGATTCATATTCTGTCAAAAATGAAATTGACCAAGAAGAAACAATAACATCATTATTTTGGTACATTTACTATGACCCTCTTATCTATAGAATTGCATTTCAATTTACAGACTATACTCTTTTAACATTATAGAAAACTAGTTTACAACCTTCTTGACACCAACATCTTCAAGCCTCTATCTTAGTTCTTGCTTATATGGATGACACTTTATGGATTGCTAAATCCAAAAATAAGTTAGAACAAATTACTCAAATGGCAGCATCCCTCTACCAAATAACCAATCTTCAGATTAATCCTACCAAGTCAATATTTGTTACAAATGCCAAACCTACTTTCATTATCTTTATTAACTTTATTCTTAACTCTATTTCTAATAACCAACTTTTCAAATACCTAGGTTGTTGGTTTATACTTAACAACAAATAAACTCATACAATCAAATTAATTTAATAAGAAGCTTTTCAACTAATTAATATCACAAATACAAAAAATATTATAGACAAACAAATTACTTACATTATTAACATAGTCATTATTCCAATATTAGAATACAGAATATATAATATTATACTTTCCAAAACTATATGTAATCACATACTGGCTAAATATCTTACAGTTACTAAACACAAATCTCATCTTGTCTAATCAATTCCTAATAGTACAATGCTTCATCTGTATCTATACAACATATGTAATATTTGGAATATACAATTACAACACTATATTACTACATTTCTTCAATGAATTAATAATCTTTATTTACTAGATGTTTCTATTTATATTAGATTACAACAGCTCTAAAACAACCTTTGGTCTACTATAAACCTTCTTAAACATTCTTAACCTAATGTTGATAGTCAAGATAAACATACTCTTAATTTTAAAATCATCTAATTATTTTCACAAATTGCTGTTTTCATTAGAGCTAACAGTAATATATTGTAGCCAAACATCATTCATTATCAACTTTAATCTCTTAAACTTATTCTTCAACACTATTTCAAATATTCAATCTTTAAAAAACAACTTAGATGACTAAACCTATTTTACCTTGAACAAGTTTGCACTTCAGACAATACTACACTTCTTGAATGGCTACATCTATCATCAAGAATTCTTTATTTGCCTAAAAACAGAAAACCAATCTGGTTTACTAAACTCAAAAACCTTATTATAGAAAATCATCATTATTTTCTCAAACTTTAATACCAACAGCAAAGAACTAACTCTTTTGCATATAACACATACAATATTTTTAAAAAATATAAACTATGGCTGATTACTTTCAATAATAAAAAAATTATTATAGGCAAAATCTGTAAACATCTTATAGATTCTAACCAAAAATATCAATAATATACTGGCAAACTGATATTAATTTAAACAGTACTGATTATTATCTATTTCAACAAATTAATCTTGTTTCTTGTTTAGGTTGTCAACTTAATTTACAATAAATAACTACATTATGCACTATTAATACTTCATCTATTACATCTGCTTAATTTTTCAGTAGAATTATTTCAAACTTAGTTAAAATAAATGCAAACTATCTAGACCTTCTCAGCTTTGCTGTAATTAAATAGCCTTTGCCAAATTCTTTACTACTACAATTGCCTTTTATCTCTATTTTTAACTTCATCTTTTTTGTAATTTTTGAAGCAAGTGATGCAACTAACAAACTTAATTAAATATCTTCTAATAACCTATTATATAACTCATTTAACTTCTATACTAATGGTTCAGTAATTAGTATAAGTACAAATAACTGTACTATGGGTATTGGCTAGGTTCAAGTAGATTCTAATAACCAAGTTATCCACAAATTCACTGCCCAAGTTTACCTCTGGCCATTCTGTTACAAGGCTGAACTTTTTATTATTCTGTTTGCTATTTCAACTACTTTCTAAAATTCTACAATTAATATATACACAGATTCTCAATTCATAATATCAAAATTTATTTAACTTAATCAATTATCTTTAAATCCTAATAAACTCTTCAAATTTAACTCTTAGCCATTATGGCATATCTTATTAAATATTATTAAATTATACAAATTAAATATCATTTTCTATAAAGTTCAAGCCCATTTAGATAATACTCTTAACAATTTAACAGACTCACTTGCTAAACAACATATAAATAAACCTCTATTACATTTTAACTATACAAATATTTATAATCTATATCATTTATTATTCTTTGAAACAGAAATATTTCCTGTTGAACTTCTTACCAGATACTTTATTAAAAGTATCTGTAAAGCTTACAACCTTGCAACATAATTATTACAAAAATGAAATGATGAATGAACTCCATTAGCCTATCATATTAACTGGAATTTAATCTAGCTATATTTCAACTATAACCAAAAATCTATCTACAACCTTACTAATTTTAAACTTAACCAATCCAAATCATTTAAAATTAAAATACTCCTTAATGAACTACCTACCTAATACCTTTATTATAAAATCTATTCCCTAATCTTTTATAATGCCAATTGCTTTTGCTGCAATTTAATTATATTATTATTACATTGATGCACTTGTGCCAATTCCTTTTTGCTTAATAGCATCATTTCTAATGCAATAACTAATTGCATAAACTTAGCCAATTTAGATTTCTCTAACAATAAAACTAAAAAACTTATTCAAAAAATTAAAAACTATTCAGCTTTTAAAAAAACACCTTTTTACTTATCTTCATACTATCTAGAAATTACTCTTAAAAGTCTTATTCACTTATCTCTAATTAAAACTATTCAGGATCTAGAAGTTCTATACAAACTAGCATCAACAATTGCAATTAATATTTTACTTGAAATTAATAAACAAATCTATGAACAATTATGGAAACCCTACTGTATTAATTTCTCAAATCAAAAAAATAACAACAAATAATATATACATATACTACACAACAAACTTCATCTTTTTACAGTAAAAATAATATACATACTTATCAGAATTTTATATATTCTTGTTTTTGTGATCAACCTGACCAACACTATTCACATACTGAAACCTGTCTACTTGTTGGATAGGTCTTTAAAAAAATTAGTACTTGGGTCACTCTGTGGGTCAAGTATCATACAACTTCTAACTTTATTTTAACTATAAATAATATTATCTAGATGAGTTTTTGAATACTCTAGTAGGTTTAGGTTGCAGATAAATTAGATTTATTTAATTGTCTAAGCTTTTATTCTTGCATGTAATTTTCTTTTTTATTTGTACTAATACAAATAGTAGAAATGTATTTACTGCACATATGTTACTATTTTATAAATTATTTAATAAAGATACAAGCAAGACTTCACTTTAAAAAAAAAAAAAAAAATATCAAAAGCTTAAACATTAAGCATTTCAGTAAGTAATAGTTTTTTGTTAGATTGTAATAAATCATTAATGTTTAAAAAACATATTTTAATAATAAGAGAAATATGGTTAATTATAGAATTAAGTAAGTTAGAATTGTTGTTTATTTTTTTAGTTATTGGTATTAGAGTTGGTATAGAGTTGGTATATAACTTAAGTGATATATTATATGTGTTTTATGATAGGAGAAGTATGTAGTTTGGTAGAAGTTTTGTATTATATAATAAGTAGATATATGCTTCTTTTTTATCTTTGGTTAGTGAAATTATAACAAATTTTTTTAAATATAAGACATAGTTGTTAAGATGAGAATAAAAAATTTCTATAGTTTGAAGTTTTTTTAAAAAAAAAAGGTTGTAGTATAATAAATATTTGTTATAGCAAATATTTAAATTATAGAAGTCTAAATATGTTAGTAATAATTTGAAAAGGTTTTTTTCTGTAAAAACACTTAAAAATTCTACAGAAGAAGTTATTAAAAAGGATTATAAAAAGTTGTAAATAGTAAAATAGTAAATTTTCTATTTGGAATAGAATTAATATCTGCATTAGGTTGATTAATATCAGTGGTTTCTTGATTTGTATTAAACTCAAACATTATAACATCATCATCAGAATTTGTTGAAGAGTTAGATAATGTTTTATTAGTTTCTATAGATTGTGTTGTAAGAGGCAATTTTGATGTATTTTCTGTAATAGTTTTGTTAATTTTAGGTTTAAAGAAATTAGTATTAATTTTAAAAGCTTTAAATTGAATTTTAAATTTAAAGAATAGTGTTTTTTTTGCTTATAATTAAAAATGTTCATTATAAGCTTTTCTAATATAAGATATAGATACTTTATTAAAAGATTTGAGTATATAAAAATAGATAATTACTCTAGCTAAGAAATATGTATTTACTGGTTTTGATGTAATTTTATTAATTGCTTGATAAAGATAAAGTTTATTTATTTGGTCATTGATGACAGCTGCTTTAAGATATACATTAAAGTAACTATAAAAATAATAACTTTCATAAATAACAACATGATAATCTGATTTGTTAAGTTTGTTAATTTCTAAGAAATCTAATTTAGTTTTGGCTGTGAGTTGTCAAAGATAGGTAATTGGTGTTGGTTTTTGAAAGATTACTAGAAAATTATTATTATATCTGAAAATTGCAATATTTAAAATTGTATATAACTATTTAGTTTTGAAACTTGAGTTTAAGTCAAAATTTGTAGATGCAGAATGGTATTTGAAAGATTCTTTAAAAGATTCTTTGAAGAATTTAGCTAACAGATTTTTGATGTTGTGTTTAGTATTATCAGATAATATAGTACAATTTTTTATAATACATATATAGATATAATAAAGTGTTACTTTAAAACAAAGTTGTAAGTATTTATACAGTAAATTAATAAAAATAATAGTTAATTGTTAAGATAAAAGAACTTTACAAGTGTTAAAGAGTTTAAGAGTAATTTGATATTTAATAAAGTTAAATATTTTTTGTTTGTCAATTTGAATAAATTGTTATTTGTAAATATTGAAAAAAATGTTGACCTATGTTTTGAATTATGTTAAATAATTTTTAAGAAATATAATTTAGAATGTTTAAAGGAATTGTTGTTTTGAGATATTAAGGAATATATTAATGTTAAATTTATTATCATTTTGGATTTAAAAAGAGGTTGGTTAATGCTGTTTTTACTAATGTAATTATGGAGTTTGAAATATATTAGATAAAGTTTTATTGATAGTTTTATATTTGTTATAAAGAATAAGATATAAGCATGCTAGGTTTAATACAACTTACATTTTATTTAAAGTAATATAGAGTAGAATTAAGTTATATAAAGTGAAGATTTTAGAATAATTAAAGTAAGTAAAGAGTGTAGTAATAAATTCTTTAAGTAATATAATAAGAGTAAAATAAATAAGTTCAAAAAAAATAGTAAAAGATTGGTTTATAGAAGGGTTATTTTTATAGATAAAGTCTAAGAAATTTAGGCCATTAATCAGCTAAAGTTTTAATTAAATACATATAATTAAATTTGGATGCTAGTTTATTTTCTGTTACTTATTCAATAATTTTTCTAAAATATATATTAATAAGATATAATTTAATAAATTTGAATATTTGTAAAGCTAATTTGTTGTCAAGTTTAGTATAATGTTTTATTTCTTTAGTAATTAGAAATTCTTTAAACCAATTAAGATCTTTAGAAGTATCTTTAAAGGTTTGTTTTTATTTTTGTTCTTTGATAAAATGTTGAAAGTTTGGTTTTTTTGAAAAAATAGATTTGTATAGTTAAATTTTGTTATTTGCAAATATAATGCTAAGTTTGTAGAGAATAATTACTTTCTTTTAATCAAATTTGAGTAGAGTTATTAGTTTAGTTAGTTTGATTTTAAATTTAAAATTTAAAATATATGATATGTAAGTGCAATGAATTAAAGAGCCTTTAAAAATGCATGCTATTGTATAATCTCAATCTGTGATAAAAGTTAAAGTATGAATTCTCATATTGTTATCTTGAAATAGATAGTTTTTTTTACCAATATTGTTTTCTAAACTTCTTAAAAAAAATAATAAGCAATCATAAAGAATCCTGATATAATTTTTTAAATTTATCTTACCAAAAATGTAAACTAAAGATTCAGGACTATAATAACCAAAACATCACCAAAGATTACACCTCTCTTCCTAACCTAAATGTAGGAATCAAACAATTTATATTATATTTTTTTCTTTTGGTCTCCTCCAAACATACATATGACCATCTTCTTTAAACATTTCAAATCATGTTTCATTATTCCAAACAACATTTTTCTATCTTTTATTTTAATGTTCTTATTCTTCAGTTTACTCCAAATGATCCAAGTAAGCAGTTTCATCTATAAATAGTTTTCTCTTTCCAATCTAGCCAAAAAATTCTTTTTTATGAAGGTAACATTGTATAATATGTGCAAACACCTTAATGGATATTGATTCTACAAATTTATTTATCAAAATGTTCAAACTAATCTTTCTATCATCTTTTAAAAGACACATAAGGTGGTAAGAACTATGTTCAGTTATTTTTTTTTTTTTTTTTTTTTAAAAAACACGAATTGGCATACTTTATTTAATAGATTACAATTACATTATTATCAAACTAATTATTACTATCTATTTACAGTTAGA
>CAJVQA010003513.1:0-19332 GCA_910591915.1 Cetraspora pellucida | reverse complement strand
TAATGTGTAAGCGGACTACTTAAATTAGGCACCAAAAGTGCACATGTGGCTAGTTGTAACCTCCAATGTAAGGTGAGTTCTTGGTGGCATGCTGTGTCCTAATATACTTGAATAAAAACATCGCAACTTCCAAGATAGAGACTTTAATTTAAAAAAAAAAAAAAAAAAAAAAAATAGGAATTTATTTTATAGTACTATAGCATTATAATGCACTAGCACTATTATGTTATGTTTTTAATAATATTTTTTTATATTTATTTTTTATTTATAATAATATATAACTTACTATAACACAAAATTTATAAAGTTTTTATACAAATTTATAACAAAGTAATAGCAAAAAAATCTATAATTAGACAATTACTAAACATTTTCAACTTACTAAAAATATTCATAATCAGAAAAATAATCTAACATCTTGGTTATTATGTTATGTTTTATTTTAGTACTAAGTTCTTAAAACTAATTAATTAGCTTGTACTAATAACATTGAAAGAGTTTAAAAAAGCTAAAAATTACTTAATAACAAAATTTTTTTGTTATTACTTTGTTATTTATATAAATGAATTTATTTTACTTTACTATTATTTTACTAACAATTTATCATATATCTAAGCTAACTCTAATCCTATATTATATTGGCTAAATAAGCTTTTAGTAATATATTAAAGTGAGCAAAATCATTTATAAACAGTGCTTAAAAATTAATAAAAATTTATATAATGTTATATATATAATCTAACTTTTATATAGCATAGCAGAAACTTGTATCCAATATATTCCATAATCATTATTACACAGATTATTTGTATGGTCAATTGAAAATTTGATATACAGTTGTAGTCTAAAAACTGGAAATTTCACAATCTGCTTACCTATAATAAGTTAAACCAAAAGTACCTTCCTTTATAAGTAAAATTTCTTTATTTTGAGTGTTTCTAACAGAAAATATTTTTTAATTGATTTCAATTGCTTTTCTTAAAAAGTTTTCATAAGAACAAAGGCAGAGTGTTTGGTAATTGGCAGAGTTTATTAAGTTTCTACTATGTATTTTGTGCATCGAAATTGATTTGATTGATCAATAATCATGTTTGAATCTACATTAATAACCTATAATTTTCCATAAAAATACAAGTTTCTGCTATGCTCTTTTATGTACTTATTTCTATATTATCTATTATTATTAACTGTATATATACTAAAACTTATATATATATGCTAATTATATAAATTCTGCATCTAATTTTAAACTTTAATTCAAATAAAAACTTCTTGCAACTACTAAAGCTAACTATTAAATTTAGTCTTACTAATTTCATAAAACTTGCAAATTTAATCAGCAAATTAAATTTCAAGATTAAGTATAATGCAAAAAAATGTACACTAACAAAAGCATATAAATTTTGTATTAATACAAATCATTCTAATTTAATAGTAAAACCTTTTTTTTAATATAGTTGATAATTTGATGTCAGAACTTTATTAATTATACCAATGCAATATGTGAAACCTAATCTACCATCTATAATTATAGCTAATACTTGTTATATAATGCTAATAAAGTATTACTAGTTATTACTTTATTATAATTCCTACTGCATGTAAATATTAGAATTTCATTAACTTTATTTTTTAATATAAATACTATAAAATTGCTTACTAAAAAAAAATAATTAGAATAATATAATCTAATATTATTTAAAAATACCTAGATAAAGCATAAAGCTTGATTATGAATTTATTTTTAAATGCCAGTCTTTATAACAATATTTTAATATTAGTATTATTATCAATATACAATATTCAGTTTAGGTTGCAGATAATGTTGTCTGAGCTTTAATTCTTGCATGTAGTTTTTATTTTGTATTTTACAATGTTAGTATATTCTTAATATATAGTATATTAATATGTACAACTAAAATTACTAATAAAGATATAAGCAAGGCCTCACCTTAACACCAAAAAAAAAAAAAATCAATATACAATATAAAAATTTATATAAAAATTACAACTAATATAGCTATTTTTGCTTTTAAGAATAGGTTACCCAATTATATCCAATATCTTCATAATGCTTACAATCTAATTTGTGTTTTGTTTTTTTTTATAACTCACTTGCATGTCTAATTTTGTTTGTTCCTTTTGGTTGACCTTTTGTCTAATGTTTTTAAAAATTCATCAACTTGCTTAGATTTAACTTTTCTTTAGTATCAAGTCAACTCTTTCTGCTAATCTTTATTTTTCATAATAAACCAAAAATAAAAAAATCTTTACAGCAAAACCATATCACAAAAGTCAACACTAAATACAAAAATGAGAGAAAAGACAAGAGCACCACAACTAGCAGTACTTTAAACAAGTAAACACTAAAGAAAACAAGCAAAGGCATATAGCACAAAAAGGAAACAATTAATCTTTGCTTTTGTAAAAACAAAAAGTGGGCACTTTACAGAGACCTGTTTTGCAGATCATCAAAACAAAATAACAACAACACATGCACATGAAAATATTAACAAAATAAACAAAGCACCAAAAAGGCAATAGGCAATAGTTTATAATAGCAGTATAGCAATATAAACAAATAGACACAAATTTCACATGATTTACAGAAGTAGTATTAGATAATCAGATCATTATGAAATATCTAGAAAAGTACAAAGGTCTATTTAAATGACAGGAAAAAGAAATTATAGAAACTCAAAATGAATTAAATATTTTTATGGTTAAACAGATAAATAAATCACAAAGCACTTAGATATAGCAAAACCAGAAACAGTGTATATAGTCAAACAGGCAATAGAAGTATACAACTAAAAAGAATATCAAGAAGCAATCAGCAAAAAAGATAAAGCAAACAAAATCAGCATCCCAAGTTTGCTAAAAAGAACAGCTAAAGAGGTGTTTAGCAAAAAGCTTGCACTAACTTTGTCAGAAACAGAAACAACTGATTATAAAAATAAGGAACTAGAACAACAATTCTGAGCTTTATCAACAACCTAGAGGATGGAAACTTTAGTAGCATAGAAGGAAAAAAAAATATATAAATAAAAAAGAGAATAAAAGAGAAAAAGAAGAAAAAACTATTGACAAAGAGGATATTCAAGAAGATATAGATAAAGAAACAGAGATTGAAGAGGCAAAGAAGATAGAAGAGAAGAAAACTATAAAGGTTAGAAGCATAAAAAAAAAAGAAGCTTCAAAAAACTACAGAAGAAAAAGTACAGTGTACAATTTGGGATCTTTTATATAACACTACTGCAAAGCAAGTATCAGAATTGGTCAAAAGAATAAGAAAACCTAATGAAATACATATACAACATAGTATGAATAAAAAAACCTAAGCAGAAATAGAATAAAGTACAGCAGACTATGAGCTCGAAGATAAAATTAGAAGAATTTGGATACTATTATTAAGAAGTAGTCACTTAGCAAGAATAACACTAGGAAAAAGTGACAGTTCAAAACTGAAAGAAAGAAGAAAAATTTATGCTATAATTAAAAGGTTGCCTAGCTTTACAAAAGAAATGCTTTTGCTAATACAGTTGAGAAACATCAACACAAAAGCAGTACATATATTTTTAAACAAGAATGGAAACCAAAGAAGTCAGGCTGTAGTTGAATTTGAAAATGAAAAAGACAAAAAAAGAGTGATAGATAGAAGAATAAAGTACTTTAACCATAGTTTGAAATAAGAAACTGAAAGTAGCTACAGAAATAGAAAAAGCTTAAATATTAGAAATAAAATATCCAATAAAAATCCTAGAAGAAGAACTCAAGAACAAACACAGCAAACAACAAGAGAAGAAAATAGTAAAGAAAATTAAAGTATTACAAGTTCTAGAAATAAAGAGAAGAAGAGGAACATAGAAACTAGAAGAAAGAAGAAGCAAGATAAAAAAGATAAAGAGAAAAAAGAAGCAATCAAAGAGATTCTTTAGAGACTAGTAGAAAAGGTTAGAGAAAAGTTATGCAAAGAGCTGTTAAGAAATACGAAGAGTGAAGCAGATGCCCTAATCACTTTGAGACAGATGCACAGTTGTTTATAAAAACATACCTATAGAGAAAGAGTTCAGCTCAGTAGGAATAAAGTTAAACAAAAAAGAGCCAACAAGAACAAGAATGGAAGTTGAAGAAAAAGAACAATATAAAGCAATAAAATTAGGAGTACATAGTATAAACAGCATCAAAGAAAATAGTTATAAGCTTCAAAAATTACTAGATTACTATAAAAATCAAAAACTCAATGTAGTAGGGATAACAGAGACCAATGTAGAGAAGAAAGAAACAAAATTTATAGAGATACAAAAAGAAGTTTATAGAGATTACTGATCAAGTGCAGAGCAAAATAAGCATAAAAGCTCAAAAATAGGCATATTAGTAGATAGGGAGTAAAGCAAACATATTACAAAGATAGAAAGACTGAATGCATACTTGATTAAAACTGTATTCATATTCAAAAAAGCAGCAATAATATACTAGATTATGTATTTGCCACCAAATGATAGAAACTTACAAAAAGATATATAAAGAGTTATAATACAAATGTATGTGCAGCTAAAAGAAACTTTCACTACATTATAATGAAAGACTTCAACAGAATACTAGACTCAATACTAGACACAACAAGTAGCACAAGTAAGAAACATAAGAAGCTTTTACTAATAAAATAGTTAAGAAGTATTGGGTTTACAGAAACATTTTAGTATTGCAATTCAACACAATGAAAGTTCACATAGTTAAATAGTATAACTAAGACAAGAATTGATCAAATATGGGCAGTGAGCTTCTTGAAATTAGGAATAAAAAACAGTAACATTAAGGAGATGAAGATTATAACAAATAGTGACTATAATTTAGTATAAGTAGAAATTAGTCTAGACACTATACTAAAATTTACACAAAAAATAAGAGGAACAGAAAAAGTGCCTAGGTGAAGAAATTTTCTATACAAAAAGGCAACAAAGGAGATATAGAAAGATTATAAAACAACACTAGAGAAAATAGTATAAGCAAAAATTATTTTGGATATACAAAACCAAAAACATAAGAAGAAAATGATAGAAGAAGATTCAAAAGTAGAAGAAGAAATAAATGAAGAATGAGAAGTAATAGAGAAGTCAATTTTAAAAGCAGCTTTCAAACACATACCTTCTAAAATGATAAAATATAGACTAAAAGAAATGAAAAAACATATAGATAGATCTTCTTTCTTTAAAGATATTAAAAACTTAAGAAAAATAACTTGACAAGCAGTAAAAGAAGTAGACCAGAAGGTAGATGAAATTGATAAGCTGCTAATAAATACTCAAATTGATTTGATTAATGAAAGAAATGAAACAATAGTGCAACAAATAGAGGAAAGTTGAACAATAGAATAGATTAAAGAGATGAAAGGTTGAATAAAAAAACTAGAGTGAAAACTTAAAGAAGAAGAGAGAATAAGAATTAAATGAAATATTATCAATAATATAGAAAAGAGATACAGTTTAATTGGCAAAAAAGATAAGCTTATGCTGAATAGCATTCTGAAAAGACCTTGGAGAAAAATAGTTATCAACAAAGTTATGAAAGAAGCCAGTATAGACATACAAAAAACATTAGTAACAGAACTAAACTAAGTCAAAGAAGAAGCAGATAGTCATTTTAAAAATCAGTTCAGAAAAAGAAAGCATCTTTTCGAGCAGCTTCTTGAAGATTGGAAAAAAGAATATAAGGCCAAAACATGGATCAAAAAAAAATGGTTCAGTAAAATACTAGAACTAATTCAGGAAGCAGAATGTGAAAAATGCTTAAAAACAGCAAAAAAAAACACTGCTTCAGGAGTATTAGGTATTAGCTACACTATAATACAAAAGGCAGAACCAAAAGCATCAAGCAAATTCATAAATTTGCTAAATAAGATTCTAAAAAGTGACATTTTTCCAAGAAGATGAAAAATAGGCCAAATCTTTTCAATACCAAAAATAAAAGTATATAAGCTTTCTTTGGCAAACACCAGACCTATAATACTACTAGAAACATTTTGAAAAAGTCTAGTATATATAGTACAAAAAAGACTAGTCTAGTACATATAGTACAAAAAAAACTAGTAAAGTGCTTATAGATCATCAAATCCTAAAAGAATACAACTTTGCAGAATTGCTAGATGAAAGCACAGAAGCCACAATACATGTGCTAAGCAATATATTAGAAGAAGCCAAAGAAGAAGGAAAAGAATGTTGGCTGCTATTGCAAGACATCAAAAAAGCCTTTGACTCAGTTGCATTGAAAAGCATTAAAAGAGTACTTAGAAGAATAAAGATTTCAGAAGGAGTTTCAAAGTTTATACTAGAAATCTACAGCAAAAGAAAGATCTAAGTAATTATCAGATTTAGACTAACAGAAGGATTCAAAGCAGAAAATGAAATTGACTAAGAAGAAGTAATATCCTCTCTCATATGAAGAATAATTTATGAATCTTTACTTTGTAGAATACAAAGTCTTAAAAAAGGCTACAATATGACTGCCCAAAAGGTGCAAAAAGAAATAAGATAAAACAAATATACAGAAGATCTGAATATAAGCTGTCTAGCCTTTGCAGATGATACAACATTTATAGCTAACTCACAATACAATATGCAAGAGATACTAGACAAAGCAAATAAGTTCTACTGTATAAATAATATAGATATAAATCCCAAAAAATTAGAGCTAATAGTAGTAAATACAAAAAAAAAAATACACAGATGTTGATAAGACTAGGAAGACAAAGATCAGAAGTTAAAGCTCTAGATAAAGAAAAAGCAGCATGGTTTTTAGGAGTCTGAATCACAGCTTAAAACATATACAAGCAATGCATATGCAAGTTCAAAAAAGAGATACACACCTTCATAAGTATAGTTAAAAATAAAAAAATATCAATTGGACAGATGAAATATCTAAACAACAAAGTACTGCTATTATGATTAGAGTACAAAGCAAATATATGTCTACTGCACCAACCAGTTATTAAATTAGCAAAATGGAAAGCTGAGTTAGTATCAACAACAGCAAACAGCATAGTGAGTCATAAAGAATTGCTAGATATTAAAAGTTTTTGGCAAAAACATACTGAACATATGCTTGCAAAATGGTTAATTAGAATTAATGATATGGGAGTCTTGAAACAATCAACACTAGTAAGAATCCAAAAAGTGCAACAAGATTTGTGCAGCTCAAAACCAATATGGTTTTTAGGAACAGGTATCTTGGAGATGAGCAATTTTAAATACAATCTTAATGTAAGAATATTAAAATTAGTAAAAAAGCTAAATATAGGAATTAGGACAGAATACATGTTTGAGGATTGGTGGCTATGCCAAGATTAGGATAAAAATTCAAAAATGATTATAGAACTGCTTCAAGAGCATAGAAAAACCAAAAACTAAGAAAAATTAAGAAGTATTGGACTGTGGCATATAGAGCAACTTTTGGACTTGAAGAGTAAAAAACTATTAATGTGACAACAGATCAAAAGACTTTCAGATCAAAAACCAAGTAAAAAAAAAGCAAATTGGTTTCGAGAAATAGAAAGCATCATAATAGTGAATAGCCAACAAGACTTGTAAAAGAAAGCTTCTGTACACAAAACTCAAATTACCAAGCTCTATTACCACACTTAGAAACAATCTTATTCAAAAGAAATAAGCATGAATAGGTGTATATTAATAAAGATAAGGAGAACCAACCAATATTGAAAAGGGTAGTAAGAAAAGAACTTCATACTATAGAGGTTATGTGTTATGAGAATAACAAGCAAAGCAGTTTCTGAATAAAAAGAAAAAAACCAAACCAAGAAGAACAAAAAATACAAAATAAGAGAGATAAAAGAGTCAAAACAGAAAAGCTAACTGATATTATTCAGTAGATTAAGTGCACAAATAGAGAAGCCACTTTACTACTAGAAGCAAAATATTTTACAAGCAGAACTAATAAGCAGATGATAACTAAAAAGGAACTAAGATTAATGCAAGAGAAAGAAAATAATCTAAGTATAGTAATAGAAAGCCTAAATACAATTTTAATAGATAGAATAATAAGAAATTATAAAAAAAGAAATGAGCTAAAGTTGGCACTGTTAGAAAACTGAAAAGAAGATAAGATAGTTTTCTATATAGATGGGTCTTGCAAAGTAGTAAATAATAGAAAGGTATTAGAATACAGAGTGGTGCAAATAGATAAAAAGGCAAGAGTTATAAGAGATATCAAAGAAAGAATTCAGAACTGAATTTCATCTATGAGACCTGAACTTATAGCAATACTAAAGGCCCTCTTAATGACACCTTCTAAATGTAAGGTAGTAATTAGATCTGATAGCAGTATAGCATTGATATTAGTAAAAAAAATACTTAGTATAGTAAGAATAAAAAAATAAATGAAAATAAGCAATATGACAATTTTAAGTGCAATAAGAATATAGAGCTAGTTTTAGAAAAAGTAAAAGCATATTCAAAAGACAGATGGAATGATAGAGCAGACAAAAATGCAAAAAAAGAAGGTAAAATCAGTAGTGCAATAGAGATAAATAAAGTGATGACCAAGAACATGATCTTTTAGCCAATATAGGAAGAATTGAAGATAGAATGTGCTCCAAGAAAACTTATCAAAAATATTCTAACAACAGCTGCTAGAGCTGAATAGACCTTCAACCAAAAAGCACATAATGAAATTTATCTAAAATAAATCAGCCAAAAGAACTAGAGTATTTTCTACACATTAATAAAAGGTATAGTAAACTACAAAAACATAGCAGAAAAGAAAATAGTAAATAGAGTTTTCAAATAAAATATATCAACAATTTGCTTTCTTCTTTAGCAAAAAGGAAGTTGTACAGTTCAAAGCTATACTAAGATATTCAGTGCTATAAGTGCTTAGAGACAGAAGAGACAGCAAAGCACTTAACTATATGTCTCTGTAATAGAAAAGTCTAGTTGAAGAAAGAAAATAAAATTCTTGGCAAAATATGAAATGAATTAAAAGATAAAAAGAGATTACTAATAAGTAAAGAACTTTTTATAAAGATATTTATACTAAGTAATAAAGAAAAGTATAAAAGAAGACATGTAGAGATAGCAAAGAGACTTTTGGCAGATAACATAATATTTTTACTTAAAAAAGAAGGCATATTAAGCACCAAAGCCAAGAAAGTAGCAACAATTTTTCTTGATAAGTGGTTAAAGTTCTTTCAAAAAAGAATCTGAAGAGAACAGTGCTCTATAGTCAATGAATGAGAAAAGAAAATTGGTATTACTTAAGTGATAAAAAAACTGAACAATACTAAGAAAAAAAAGAAGAAAAATAAAAGTAGAAGTAATAGGGGGATGGGGTTCTATAGCCTAGTAGTCTAGGCACTACTTTCTTCACAGACAAGGTTGACAATTCAATCCCAGCTAGAGGCAACTCTGTAATCTATGGAAGTATATGAATGTACATAAAGCCCTGTGGCTAAGTCCATGTAATTAGAAGATTATTGTATAAAGAAAGTTTCTAGAAAAAAAATTCCTGATATAAAGAGTTGGTGCTCGATGTGAGAAAAGAGGTGAACATACCAAAAATGGAGAGAAGGTGCACTAGTGGGTGATATGGTAAACATAAAAGAAAACTATAAAAAAGGAATAGACTTAACAAAATTTAACACTTCATGTATCAAACTGGTTCTAGTAGATACAGAATCTACTAAAATTGGATAAATCTAAGAGGTAATCTTGGTATTATACTTAATAAGTCTTTGTCAAGGGTAAATTCGAAAAACTATGAATACCTGGTAACATCCAATAAGGTGGTATCTTGATATAAATAGTAATTAGATAGCCCTAAACTGGTATGTCTATATGGTAATAGAAGCATTGCATATATGCAATAGGATTAAAATCAGAAAGTTTAAATAGGAGATTTACAGGCAGATCTCAGATATGACAGCTAGTAGGTAACTCTTAGGTGGAACCCTTAATTAGATAATGACTAAAGTTATATATGTGACTAGTTGTACTTTTGTTGATAGACTTTGTATATACTTAAATAATAATATATTACCTAATAAAGACAGAAAAACAAGATTGCCACTTTAAAAAAAAAAAAAAGTAAAAATAAAGAAGAAAAAAAACAAAACAAAAGCTCAAAGAAGATGTTTACTAAAAAAAACACACCAAATAATAAGAGAAAAATTAAAAAGAGTTGAATAAAAATTCTAAGTATTGCAAATATAGAAGTTTATAGTTGGGTACAAAAAGATACTCATGTAAATTGGAATACAAGCTAAAAGGTAGTTGTTGACAGGCAGCAAACCCTAATTGCAGAGCTAAATACATCTTCTTTTTCTAAGAAAAGAAACTTAGAGAGGTAAAGTTTGCTATAGCAGGTCACACTTAGGTATACCAGGACAATCAGATAGGTTACTCTTTAGTATAAATACCAAAATAAGTAAACCTTGTAAGATAAAACAAATTTATTGTAAAATTTACAAAGAGTTTAATAAAGTAGTAGCAGGACTGCTGAATTTTTTTAAAAAAAAAGTTTTCTTTAGTATTACTATTAGTTTCAATCTTACTATTTGAAATTATATTATTGTTAGACAATAGCTTTTGACAATTATTTAAATAGTAATAAAATTATAATTATGTCTTCAAACAGCTATTATTAAAGCCACTTTTGCTTTGCTCTATAATTCTTTATATAGTTTATGCTCATTTATTATTTTATAATTTATATTATATATATTTTAAACATAAACCAATGCATTAATATAAAGAACTGAACTATTCCAACCTATTGTCACTGCTTGACTTATTTTAAATTTTGGTGCAACTAAGAATACTTTTTGAACAGAATTAAAACTTGCTTTATTGTTATTATATTATTGTGATCTTATTAGCTAAATATAAAACTTTGCAACTTGTAAATATAGCATTATCTGAAAAAAATATAACAATTTTATGATTACAGTAATTAAAATAAAAACATAAATATTTCTCATCATCTATAAGTACTACAAAGTGTTATATATTATTAAATATTATTTGTCAAACTTTCTATATTTCTATAATCTTATTATTATCAATAAAACTAAGCATTAATTTTGTTATAATATCAGTAAATCTTAGGTTTTTATCAAATAAGATAGGATCATCAAGATTAATCTAAATTTATAGTAATATTTAACATTAATAACAGAAATATATTAGTTAGTAAAATTAAAAAAATAATCAATGACTATTGTTAAAATTTTTTTTTAAAATTCATCAAAGCCAGATTTATTATATATTGATCTACATACTGCATTAACATTGATCTCTTTTTGCACATATAGCAGATTTTTTTTATAAAACAATTACATTTTTAATTATCTTAAGATATCTTCTTAGTTCAGTTTTTAATACTATTATAGAATAATATTGAAATGTCTGCTTTATTTAATCTTCTTAGATCTTTAACATCTTTATTATAAGATATTTGTATAATATATTACAAACATTTGAAAAAATAGTATTAGCAATCACAACTAAAACAGCTTCAAGAATTAATGCATAAAATAAGGCATATTTAGTCTTCTTATCCTTTTTAAGAACATACTGTATAATAATAATTTTTTGACAAGTTCTAATAGTGTTATATTTGAATTAAATATTAATCTTTTGATTTTAGAATTATAATTTTCAATCTGAGAAGTTGATAACATCCTTGCAGTAAATAATTTAAGGATAAATACTTTTGTCTATAATTTTTTGTTAATATAAAGTATCTATTGTAAATAATTAATTACATTTTTATTATTATATTTTTTGATTAAATATTTCTATTTGTTTTCAATTATTGTAATAAAAATGCTTTGCTGCACTTTAAAAAAATCTTTAATAAACTCATTATAACAGTCTTTAAAACTATTTTTTAGATTAAGAAAAAAATTTTAAGCAATATAATATATGTAATAAAAAGCATTTGTTGTTGGAAATTTATCACATATTGCAGCAGTTAAAGCAGAATTAGCATCAGTAAAAATAACATGTGAAATAGCTTCAAATGTTGTCTTTTTAATTTGTTGCAATATACAACCATGTGCCTCTTTTATTTAATCATCTGTCAATATCTGAGCTACTAATTGAAAAGACAAATAATTATTAACTATCAAAAAAAGCAATGATGCAATTTTATGATAGTTTGTAGCTATTTAAAATTACATTATTATACTTTAACCTCCATTTAATTTGATCAGAAGACATGTAGAACAACTAATAAAAACATTTATATTATAGTTCCAATTCATCTTAACATATTATCAGAAGTCTATTTCTTTTTTTTAACAATTTTTTATACAAACAACTAGCATCATTTGTTTGGTTATAGAATTTTAGATGAAACTATTAAATTACTTAATGTAGCACTGGCATGTAAATCTTTACAAAATATTTTTTCTCAAGAAATTTGCAAATTTGATGAGAACTACAATTCATTTTTGTTACAAAAAATTCAACCTTCTTATTTATATCTATTATAAACTTCAAATTTTCTTATAACTTGCGATATGCTTAATCAAGACTATAGTTCTTATATTTATCAATTAATTTTGTAATATATATAATTTTGTAAAAGTTATTTTTTTCCAAACAAAAAAGATTTATTTGCTATATGCATCCAATATGTTTAGAAGTTATTTTTTTTCTGTATCTTACTTTTTGTTAACTCTAATTGCCTATAGTGTTTACAAACTAACATGCATCTTGTAATTATACTATTTGATTTTCAACACAATAACAATGAATCTTAAACTCTTGTTTACCTTTATACTTTTTAATTTCTTTTATTGCATAATCCTAATTACTGAATATCATATTTTTTTGCAATTTTTCACTTTAAGTACCTTCATTTATTATTTAACACTATTTATATACTATATTATATTAAACATCTTCACAATTTATCATATTATTTTGAGAGCCTTTACAATTAATCATAGTATTTTAAGCATCTTTATAATTTATTATATTATGTTAAGCACCTTTACAATTCATTATTTTGTTGTTTTTATATTTAGTTTATTATTCATATATAAAATATTATTAACATTAAATTGACTTTGCTTATTATATAGGATATTTTTTATGTTCTGAATATTTTTGCATAAAGCATAATTAGTAACAGAAAAATTATTAATTGCATTATTACTAACAATAAATATTTTAAATTCTTTTATCATTTAGTTATAAGTAGAATGAAGACCAAGCATTAAGAAAAAGACCAAATATCAATAAGGTAAATCAAATAAACAATAAAGAACTAGATGTGTAAAAAGTAACAAGTCAAGAATTAGGTATAAAATAATGGTTAGTATAGAATAATAGATTGATAGATTAGTGTAGAATAAAAGAATAATAGATTAGTATAAACTGATAAAGTGAATAATAGATTAATTATAATAAAAAATTTTGAATATGTCTGATCAAATATGTCATCTAATATTAGAATTACATATTTAATAAATTATATAAAAGTAGCATCATAGCACTATGTTTATTTTAACTTTATTTTTTATTAAATAAATAAGTAGCATTATGGCACTATAAAGTATATATATTTTTTTTTTAATATTAATGGTGAGGCCATGCCTCTATCTTTATTGAATATTTAACTGAGATTTTTATATAAAGTTTAAATCTACTTTTAAAATATTATAGCAAGAATAGAAGCTCAGACTAATTTATCTGTGACCTAAACCAACTGGAGTGGCCAAGGCTCACCTAGATTTGAGTGTTAGTAATAATGTGTAAGAGATTAGTTTGATATTTAATCCATTGTATATACCAAGAGTTAATTTTAGAGCTAATAGTATTGAGAGAGGGAGTTTGCACTAATTGCGAAGGAGAATTAAAAGATAAATTAGAAATAGGAAAATGAATTGTAGATCTTGAAATACAGTAAGGAATCCAAATTTTGTGATAAATTTGTTAATTAAGATAAAGTAAGAATTTAGTAATAACTGTTATAAATATTTTTGTAAGTGATAAGTCTTTGACTATAGTAATAATTTTATTTGTTATTAAGCCTAATAGAGTTGAGAAAATTGAAGATAGATCTGGTATACTGTAAGTGGACATGCAGTATAGTTATTTACTTTGATAATGTAAGTTAGTTATAATTTTTAAAGTAGTGTTGAAAATAGTAATATTAAGAGTATATTGTAATGAATTATTTATAAGATTGTTTAATAATTAATTAAATAGACAAGTTGTTCAATGAAAGTGAGAGCTAATATAATGATATTAGTGACAAGTAAGTGGATATAAGCAATAATGTTTGTGTAAAGTGTGTAAAGCAAAAAGTTCATTTAGTAAAATTTAATTCTAAAAGACTTAAGAGTAGATAATTGAAAGCTGTATAAGAAGTTTGAAATTTTTTGATTGTTGTTAATATATAGCTAGGTGGCTTGTTAGTTGATTTGGTTAAGAATTTTTTCTATTTATAAAAGTAGTTTTGAATAATTTATAGTGCATAAATATGTATATAACAAATTGTATAAATACTGTGATGAATTGGTAGCTTTAGAGAAAAATTCTCAAGAATAAGAGTATAAGCTAAATTATAAATATTATATAGCATAAAAGTAAGATATAACAAATTATAATAGTTATATATAAGTTGGTTGGCTAAATTATTGTATATATTATCTTAATAAGCAGTAACTTTGTGAAAAATAATTTTAATTTTGTAAAAGTTAATAAAGTTAACAAGTGTATTTCAAAATGAAAAGTATAATATATGTGTATATGATAAAGTAGTAAAGGAATTTAAAAGATTTTGGTATTTGGAAATTACAGATTGAGAGTCTGTGTATGTATTTACAGTACAGTTTCTTGGAACAGTAATAAGAGCTAATAAGATAGCAATAAGTTTTGATTTAAATAAGCAAAGCCAAAGTTTAACTTGTATCTGAAATATATGTAATATAAAATTATTGTTAATTTAAACCTATCCAATGCCTATAAAGCATTAAGAGGTACTCAAATTAATAACTGAGCCATCAGAATAGAAGTGAAGTTCTTGTTAGTTAGTATTTTAATCAGCAATTTGGTGAAGTTTATGAGTTAGTGTATAGACTTTAAAGATAGTTGAGATTAAGTATATTGAAATAATAATACTAGATAGGCTTGTAGTTTAAGTAGGATGTCTAATTACAACTAAGTATAGGAGGTCCAAATAATTGGCATTAAAGTTAAATGTTTTGTCATTTGTGTTAACTTAACTAAAAAATTGAGTTAAAAAATTAGTAGAGATAGCAATTGTACATTTGTTATTAATTGTTTATAAATTAAGAAAGCACCCAGAACATGCATGTGATTGAATAGATGCAAGAAAATATAAGCAGATAAATTGTAATTCAATTTGACATTGCCAGTGAATAATAAGCATAGTACCAGATTAAGAAGATTGTCTTTTGGCTTTATTAGTAATAATTTGGTTATTAAGTACTATAATAAGTCAGTATTTTTTATATAATGAGAAGTGTTCAGTTGTGTAACTATAGTAGTTAGTATCAAATAGTGAAAGTGTGAATATAGAATATGTTGTAGAAATAATTTGTAACTTGGTCTTCTAAATAAGTAAACCAAAGAGGTTGTTTGTTTTGGAATTTTATGAACATAAGAAGAGATATGTTCCCAATCCAGTAAGCATGAATTATCAAATATAATAAGTTGGTTTAAATATAAAATGCTATAATATTTGAGTTATTTTTTGAAGGTTAGGTATTTAGAGTGTAAACAGAAAAGAAATTCTAATAATATAAAGCCCTTGTAAATAGTATATAAGATGTTATAAGTTGGGTTAGAGGTAAACATTATACTGAGATATTTGAAAAGTTAAATAATTTTAAAGTTAATAGAATATTTGTTTAGTTTATTAATAGTAGAATTGTTGTGTATTAGTATACTAGTAGGTAAACAAAAATTATTTTGGAGTTGCTAAAGTTGACTATAAGTACTAATACCAAAAAGATTAAAAGAGTTAAGTTTTTTAGTATAGTTTGTAATATAGTGTTGTAGTTAAATATTCAATATATTGTAAATATTATATAATTAAAGATGAAGTAAAGTACTAGTAGAAGTTATATAACTAAATTTGGCTTTGTTTTTAACAAGTTTGATATGGTTTATAAGAATTTTGTTATAAGTATTTTGGTTAAGAATTATGTTATAAAGGCAATATTCAATTGTAGAAATAATAATTGTATTAATAATATATCATGCATGTGTATCAGTAATTTGTTTAGTGTTTGCAATTTTAATAAGATATGAAAACTCAGCTATAATAAGCTTTGTCTGTTTTGTTTATTTGTTATTAAGTATAAACCAGTATTCTAAAAACTTGAATAGTTTACTTGAAGGATAAAGGTTAAGTAAATAATTATTGTATATAATAAAATTGTAATTAGTTAAAGGTTCATTAGTTGTGAGTATAGATTTGGTAGGATTAATTTGAATGTTGGCCATATTGTAGAAAGATTCTGATATGTTAAGAATTTGCAAAAGCTCTTGTTATAAGAATGCAATCCAAAGAATGTCATTTATATAAGCAAAAACTGAACAGTATGATTTGTTATATATTAGATCTTTAAGATTGGTTAGCTAGAAAACTTTTGTGATATAACTATTAAAGTTGTTGTAAATATATGAAATGAGTGGTTATAATAAATTCTCTACAAAAAAAAAGTAATGGTTTCACTTTGATTAATACTATTGAGTATAGGATATAAAGATATAAGGCCAAGATTTATAATAACTTAATTTTGTTAATTAGTAAATAAGTTAATGATAGTGTTAATAATAAACTAGAAAGTACAAGATGCTAAAAAGAATATTGAAGAAGATTCAAATTAACAGAATCATAGACTTTACTTATATCTTGAAATAAAAGCCAAATGGTTTTTTAGTTGTATAGTACATTTTTAGTAATATTGTTAAGTATATGAATATGTTTAAAAGTACTGTTATTAGGTAAGCCAACATAGTTGTATAGTAAAAATATAGAATGTTTTGAAAATATATTACTAATTCTATTAGCAATAATTTTTATATAGACTTTGTAAGTGTGTTCAATAAAACTTATTGGGTGAATAAGGTTAAGGTCTTTATCAAATATATTTTATTTAGGAATAGAATAGATTCTGTTATGCTTTTATTGTTTAGAAGTTTAACCTAAAACAAAACAGTAGTTGAACAAAGCAGTTATAGCTTTAATACAAGTAGTACCAGCATATTAAAGCATTTTATAACTAATGCCTATAGAACTACAAACTTTTTTATTAGAAAGCTTTACTATAGTTTGAATAACTTCTTCTTTAGTAATAAGAGAAGAAAAAGAGTTATACTATTGAGTATTGATATGATAGTGGTTAATATTGTATAAACTAAAAGTTATCAAAAAGGCTTTGATTAGTTTGTCAATAAGCTGTTCAATTATGAAAATAAGATTGTATATAATGTTTAATAAGGTTTGAATCTGTAATTATTTGGTCAAGAAGTTTGATATTAGAGAAATGAATAAAAGCTTTGTAGCAATTAAGAATACTATTAATGGCATATTTGGAATGTGTAGAAAGTGTTTCACATCTTTTTTTAATAGCTTGTTAAATTTGTTGTTAAAGTAGAAGAGAGTTTTCAAAGTGACAAGCATGGTAAAATTGTTTTCAAATATCTTGTGCATGTTGGATTCATTAATTGAGTTATAAATGTTAATAGGAAGTAAGGGTATAAATATTGTACTGAGAACTCAAGTTAATATTTTGAATTCTTGAATTAATCTGATTAATATTAGGATTGTTATTAGAATTTTGATTAAACAACCAAGTTTTTTAAGTGATAAATAAAGTAAGATGCTATAAAGAGAGTATTAATAATTATAGCTACATTTGTGTAATTTTTTGTTAGAAATAAAATTTATTACAATATTAATTATTGAGTGTTCAATTTGGTGCAGGTGGTTTTAATACTCTTATTTGTATTATAATTAAGTAAAGTGTTGTATGTTTTGAAATTAGAAAAAAGGTTAAAAAATTTTGTTCAATTTTTTGATAACATAGTTTTGTAGTTAAAAATTCTAGAACTAATACTAGTATAATAACATAGTAGTTTACTAAATGCATTGGTAAAAGTCCAAGAAGAAAGAAGAATAGAATAGTCATTTAATATAGAAATATTACTGTTATCAAGTTTATATGAAAAAAAGAACTGTATGTTGAATAAGTCAGTTCAAATGTAGTCAATATGGCTTTGACTAGTATTGTTTAGTGTTTGTTATTAACATATACTCTAAGGTCATATATGTTAAATTAGTATCATTTTGAAAAAAAGATCTAAAGTAATAGCTTTATCAGGATGTGTTTAGCAGTTGTGTATATAAGGTTTGAGTTAGTTATAAATCATAATAGCAGTGCCTTCTACTAAGTTTTTAGAGTTGGCTCAGAAATAGAAAAAAAAGATTATTATTGCAAAACAGAAGATTAGTTTTGTTAAAATTTTTGTTTTAATAATATATGCAATATTAATGTTGTTATAGGAATAGTAGTTTTGTCAAGCTTTCTTTTTAGTTGTTGTATTAAAGCCTTAAACATTATATATAGCAATATTTAAATATAGGTTATATAAGTTTTAGGTCAGTATAAAAGTTTGTGGCCTAGTTGTTAGTAGATATAAAAATGAAGTGTTATTAAGAAATAAGTTTAATAAGTTAGAAATAAAGTTAGAAGAATATGATTTAAGAGAAAGATTGTAAAATTTAGAAAGAAGATAAGAGGGAATAATAATATAATTAGATAGAAGTAAGTTATTAGACAGATATATATGAGTTTTATAATAAGTAAAATTAACAAAGAATGCAATACTAGTAACTTTTAAATTGTGATATGTTTATCAATATGTTATATAAGTATTTAAATAGTTTGGTTATAAGAAGAGTTATGTTATAATAAAGAAGAAATTTGTGTTAAGATTATAAGAGTCTAAAGATGTTAAAAATAATTTTTTGAAGTTGTCTTCTACAGGGTCAATTACTATATACTTAACTCTTATAGCTGTACAAAATATCATAGTTTGCTCTGTATATTGGGTCTGACTGTTATTATTCTGGCCTTTTTTTTTTTTTTTTTGGTATTAAGGTGAGGCCTTGTTCGTATCTTTATTAGTAGTTTAAAAGTTAGAAGCTACATGGAGCTACTAAGTACAAAAAGTAATTTTCTATATAAATGCTATAGCAAAACCAACACTTGCAGTCAGAGCTAGACCATTAAACTGCTAACTATATAGCTACTCTAAGTACAAATAAAAGAAA
>CAJVQA010003512.1:0-19333 GCA_910591915.1 Cetraspora pellucida | reverse complement strand
AATTTCTCTTTAGCTTCAACTTTGCTTAGTTGACAACAGTGCTTTTACTTGCTAGTTTTTGTGTTTTCTATAGCTTTATTTCTGTTCCAATTTTGGTTATGAAGATTAGCGAAAAGAGTTTTTAATTACATTAATTAAGATTTTTAGAAAAATGATTATTGTTTATACTTTTTTTTAATAAATCATTATCAATTAGTAAAATTATATTAACCAATTTATCTCTAAATACCAGCTAAAATAAAATGTACCTATATACAAATTTTTTAAACCAAATAATAATTAAAAATAAATAATATAATTAATCTAATTGCTTATATTAAAATACTAAATTTATACTATAAATATTAAAACTATAACAAAATTGAACTATAACAATTATATAATAATTAATTATTTTCTAAATTATAAATTATTAATAAAATTATCAAAATTAATTAATGAAAATGATAACATTATTTTAATCTTATTTAATTAATTACTTATATACTTATCAATATTTTGATATAATAACATTGCTAATAAATTTTAACTATTCAAAATAATATAAAATTCTACAATATGTATCAGTTAATTTTAAAAATCACAGTATTTTCTTCAAAAATTTTTATATATACAACATAAATTTTACAATTTCAAAAACATAAAAACTAATATATTTATAAAAAGTTAAATTAAAAAATATTTAGTAAATTATAAGATGGATGGCATGAATGTACTATTCATCGAACTAGTTATTATAATATTTGTATCACTGCAGTATATAAAAAACTTTGGATAATCAAAAATTTAGATGATCATAATATATAAATTTTAATATATAGGCATCTAAATTTTTAATTTATAAATTTAAATACTGTACAGTTCATCTAAAAAAACGATTGGCTGACATGTACTACTTTACAGTATATGTTCATTTGCCTGGTTAAACAAAATTATCTTATTATTATTATACATAAGCTTGAACTCATTTTATTCTCCAACAGCATCTTGATGCCATCAAAGAATAAACTAATTTAAAATATGTTAACTTTTTAATGAATTGTATTGTTCATTTTATACTTCAATGGCATCTTGATACTGTGTACTGTATTAAACTTACCAGATATAATGTACAATGTAGTGTATAATTTACAAAGCATATCTCTAATCTGTAACAGGTTAATCTACTAATTTCAATTACTATCATAAACATTAAATTCAAAAGTTGGTTTTTTGATATTACTAAACAAATATTTCTATAAAAAAAATTAAACCTTAATTTTAAAATTAAAATAATAAATACTAAATATTTCTCTAATATATTATTATTAAGTAAAGCAAAAAATATATTGTTTCTTAACTATGCTAATTGTTTAACATATTTTTAAATGTTTTTTTTTTGAAAGAAGATAACTTAAAGTATTGAATTATCTTTTTTACCATATTATTTATTTATGAACTTATATTTCAAAACAGTTTTGATTTACAGTTATGACTAATATTATAAAGAAAAATATTTAAAGATTATATTTTGTTATATAATACTAGACTGGTCTTTGAATTTATTTAACATAGTTTATAAAGTTTATCTAATATTTTAACAGTTTGAATTAATAACTAAAGATGAAAAAATGCTGAAAAATATTATTCTTTTTTATTTTTCTAATTCTATTTTATAAATTATTTTATAAATTATATCCAAATTTATATAACATGGGAGACATTTTATACTAAAATTTTTTTTTATAAATTTATTAAAAAATTAAAATCTTAAAAGTTGATAGTATTATTTTAATTTTTAATTTGCCTACTTATATTAGATAAAAAAAAAAATTATAAAATAGCAAAAAAATAAATAACTAAATATGATCAAATCATTTACCAGAAATGGAGTTTATACAATGTACAATGTAGTGTATAGTTTATCTGAGAGTTTAATACTCTATACAAAATCTCAGATCTGATTGGATATTCAATCTTTGTGATTTTATCTCATGATTTCTATATTTGTCTGATGAATTTTTGCATCAATATTATGCATAATATGCAATAAGTGATTTATGTTCACAAAATTTTAAGTTTAATTGGTTTACATAACTTATTTATCAAATTTACTAGGAACAAAGTATGAAATACATAGGGTATAGTTTACTTATAGTATATGCAATTCTTATCATATTATTGGGTTATTATTCATCATGACCTTGTGTAGCACTCTGAACAATACTTTAAAAGGTAGATATTAGAAATGAATATCTCTATATGCAAAGTCTTGGAATTAATTGGTTTGCATAACTTATTCATAATTTAGTAAAAAAAAAAACTTATAAATGAGCATATATATCTGTAAAATCAAAGATGCAATAACAAACAGTAGTAAAATAAATTTTTTGTTACAAAAATTAGTGACTGAATGTAAATTTAAAGTCCTTCCTTGATGCTAAATATTTTGTAATTTTCATTTTTTTTATCGAATTTTTTATTAGATACATAAAATGATAATTACTAATTGTCAAAGAATTAATCAAAAGAATTTGTTAATCCTTTTTAAATACATAAAGATGTTTTATAAATTATAATGTTTTTTGCAAAGCCTCAGATTTTTGGATCAGATTCATCAAAATTTAGTGATGCTAACTAACCAACTATATAGCAGTCAGAGATTGACTTTATTAATAGGTTTTTAGGTTTAGTTATTAAAATTCAACCCAATTTTCAAATTGCAAGTACTATCAACTTCTTTTATAAAGAATCATTTTCTTATATCATAAATGGATTGCAATAAAGAATATAGTTTTCTATAACTGAAATAGAGTTTGCATAAATTTTACCTGTTTCGAGTTTCATATAACAATATTGCATAGCTATTTATTTTATATATTCAACCTTATCTTCATAATAATAAGCTTTTCAAATTACTAAATACTATACCTTTTTTATCATAAACTAGGAGTGATAATTGTGGTGATTGAAGTCAGTAGCTTAACCTGTTACAGATTATGAATGTGCATTTACAATTCTTAGCACTTGATTGGTCAGTAACTTTATTTATCATATATTGTTATTTTTTTGTATTATTTTATACCTTATACTAGTGGCTTAACTATTGCATCTGTAAACATATAATATATTTATTATACATATATAAGATAAATGAAAATAAAATCTGGAATATCATTAAATTAGAGATGTTATAATAAATAGTGGTAAAAGAATAATTTTTTAGAATAAATATTAGTAACCCAATATAAATAATTACTATGTTCATTAAATTTGAGAATTTTTTGTTTTTTTTTTTATAGTATTTTTTTATTAGGTTAATGAAATGATAATCTTTAAGCATCAAAGATTTGACATTTATGTTGCAGTTAAGGGCTGTCAGATTTGAATTGGCACTTGTTGACTATATATAATTTTTATTGTATCACTTGTTGAATTAAAATACTATATATAGAATATTATTTACTAATGCTAATGCTAATTATAATTTGATCTATAAATATTTAAGATACATATTGATTATTTGAAAATTTTAACTAGAGATGCAGTTTAGTTGCAGAAAATAAAAATACTATTATAACTATTTATTTATAAGTTTGATAAGTGTAATAGGTTTATTATTAATAGATTTATAGTTATATTTTATTATATATTAAATTTGTAATATAGTAAATTATAAAATTGTTTGTTGTAGTTGAATTACTTAAATAATAAGGTTTATTATTATATTGTGATATAATTTAAAAGAAAGTTTATAGCAAGAATTTGAAATCAGATATTGGTATTAGAGGTTTTCAATTTGGTTTATATTTGAGGTATATAGTATATAGATATGTTTTGATTTATAAGTTATTTAATATAATTTAAAATTCTAATTGTTGTGATTTTTTTAGTAACTAGTTATAAGAATTTGGTTTTTTATTTTATTTTTGTAGTGTTTTTGATTTATTTTGTTTTGTTGTTATTAAGTTTCAATTTATTTTATTTAATTTTACTTTTAATAATAAAATTTTAAGTTGGATTAGCAAATTTGATTAAAATTTAATTTATTTATTACTTGTACATCAATATAAAATTTGCTTCCTAATTTTGATCTATTATTTTTTTTAAGTAAACATTACATTATGAACTGTTTTTATAGGTTAAAATTTATATGTTTCTTAGTTAATTTAGTATAGTAATTTAGAGTTTTAAAGATAAATTTAGAATACAATTATTATAAATTTTATTATGAATTTATTGTCAGATTATTTATTATTAATGTTAACTGTTATATAAAATTTTGGTTCTTAAGTTATATAAAAAATAACAAATATATAGTTTAAAGTTACTTAATTTATTATTTAATTATATATATATATAATAAATTTTAATTTAGTCAAATTTATATCCCTTAAATTGTAGATTTTTGCAGGCAAATTTGCCTATATAATTATATTTTTGGTTCTAATCTATTTTTTAAAATATTAAAGTATCTAAATAAAATTTGGTATAATAATATTTGAAAATAAGAATTACTTTTTTGCAATATTTATTTTTAAATTATAAGAAAAAAAGTAGATTGCTTATAGACCAAAAATATGTAATTTTAAAAAATTAAAGATTATATTATTTTTCAAAATGTTTTTTGCTATAATTTTTGATAATTAATAATTATTAATTCATTTGTTTGGCAAAAAATTCAATTCAAAAAAAAAAATTGTGAATACTTAGAAACTAATATATAAAACAATATTGAAAAATTAAAAAATACTTACTAAAAGATTTTTTATAGAGTATAACTACTATGGCTATACAATAGTAGTATATTGCAAATTTGCAAATTGCAATATGTATATTGCAAATATATAATAAATACAGTACAAAAATATTTTATGAAAATCTTATCCAAATTTATATAAATAGTTAGTACATTTTTTAAAACTAAAAGAATCTACTAATTATTAAAAAAAATAAAGTTACATTTTATAACAATTTATTTTAAATACATTATTGATTTATAGTTACATCTTAAAGTAATGTTTTATATATTTTAATTATTTTATTTTGACCAAATATATATATATTTTATGCTAAATTTTTGGTATAAAGTGAGTGCACATTATGTCAAATTTCTAGTTATTAAGTAAATATATATTAAGTGAATATGAATAATTTAAAAAAATCAAAATGATATTAATAAATTAAATATATTTTACCAATTATTATTTAAAAATAAAATAATGTATGTGATTCTTAGCATATAATTGGGTTATCCTTCATTGTGGACTTGTGAAGCACTTTAAACAATACTTTAAAAAGTAGATACCAGAAATTAATATCTTTGTATGCAAAGTCTTGGAGCTGATTAGTCTGTATAACTTATTTATTATTTAATATTTTAAAAAAACTTATAAATGAGCATATATATTGTAAAATTAAAGATGCAATAACAAACAATAATAAATAAGTAGCTGTGCAATATTGTTACATGAAACCAGAAATAGAAAACTCTATACAGGCACCATTTCAGTTATAGAAAACCATATTCTTTATTGTAATTTATTTCTGTTATAAGAAAATGACTCTTTATAAAAGAAGTTGATAGCACTTGAAATCTAAATATTGGTTTGAATTTTGGCAGTTCTGATAAATCTGATTTAAAATTTTGAGACTCTGCAAAACATTAAAAATCTATAAAACATATCTGTATTTAGAAATAATTAACAAATTCTTTTGACTAAGTCTTTAATAATTAGTGATTATTATTTTATTTAGCCAATAAAAAATTCAATAAAAAAAAATAAAAATTACTAAATGCTTAGCATTGAGGCCTTTAAATTTATATTGGGTCACTAATTTTTTTGCTTAAAAAACTTATTTTTACTATTATTTATTATACTATCTTCAATTTTACAGATGTATGTGCTTATTTATATTTTTTTAAAAAAATATATAATTATTAATAAGTTATATAGACCAATCAATTCTAAGATTTTGTATTTGTTCCTGGTACTTACCTTTTAAAGTATTGTTCAGAGTACTACACAAAGTCACAACAACAAATTACCTAATTATATGCTGACTATATACTATGTTGTACATTATACAATTTCTGTTTCTAATATATTAATAACAAACAATTCAAAAATTTACACATTCTTTTTAGAACATAATTAGAATACATTTAATTTATTAATAATAATTTTGGCTGAGTTTTTTAAATTACTTATATTAAGCATAGTGTGTACTTGCTTTACAACTAGAAATTTAGCATAGCATGCACTTGCTTCATATTAGAAATTCAGTATGAAATATATATATATATTTGGTTAAAACAAAATAATTAATATTCTCAAATGATCAATATGTACCTTAATATCTATAGATCAAATTATGATTAGTATTAACATTAGTAAATAACATTTCATATATAGTATTTTAATTCAACAAGAGATACAATGAAAATTATAGTCAACAAGTGGCAGTTCAAATCTGATAGTTTTCATTTGTGATTTAAACATCAAATCATTTCATTAATTTAATAAAAAAACTATAAAAAATAAATAATCCTCAAAATCTAATAAACATATACAATAATTTACATTAGACCACTAGTATTTATGCTAAAAATTATCTTTTTATCACTATTTATTATAAAATCTCTAATTTAATGGTGTTCTGAGTTTTATTTTCATTTATCTTATATATGCATAGTGGACATAATATATATTCATATGTATAAACACAGATGCAATAGTTAAGCCATTGGTTTAAGGTATGAAATGATATGTAAAAAATAGGCAATGCATAACAATATATAATGAATAGAGTCATGTGGACCAATTAAGTGCTAAAAATCACATACATATATTAACTTGCCTATAGACTATACACTATGTACTTCATATTCTGTTCTTGGTAAATAATTTTTTTAGACACAAAAATTAGTGACTCAATGTAAATTTCAAGGCCTCATTGCTAAATATTTTGTAATTTTTATTTTTTTTATTAAATTTTTTATTAAACAGATAAAATAATAATTACTGATCATCAAAAACATAATCAAAAGAATTTAATAATCATCTTAAATTAAATTATAACTCATAAATTTTAATACTTTTTTGCAGAGTCTTAGAATTTTGGTCAGGTTTATCAGAACTGGGTAATATTAGCTAACCAACTATATAGCAGTCAGTCATAAGCAGCAGTTTGTCTAACTGACTAATAAATTTAATTTAATTTTATACTATTTATATAGTCAAAGTAATTTTTTTAAAAATGAAACCTAATTATAATAAAATAAAAAAATCTATATAGAAGGTTTTATTAAAGCTGTAGAACTCTATAGCCAAAAATAAGATTTAATCTTTGTTTGTCTAAAAAAGTTAATATAGTAATAACTTCTCAAAATCTAATAGAATCAACTTATTACTAAATTAATTTTTTAATCAGATGAGAATTAAATTTTATTTTTGATTATAAAGTTCTATAGCTTTAATAAAACCTTTTATATAGCTTTTTTTTTACTTTATTATAATTAGTTTTTATTTTTTTAAAAAGTATTCTAAACTGTATAAATAATGTAAAATCAACTTGAATTTATTAGCCATTCAGATAAAATTTTGCTTATAAAGCAGTCAAACATTAACTTTATTAATAAGTTTTTATACTTAGTTACTGAAATTTAAACCAATATTCAGATTGCAATTTTTATTAACTTTTTTTTATAAAAAGTTTTCACAAGAATAGATTGCAATAAAAAATATAGTTTCTTGTAACTGAAATAGTGTCTGCTAGAGAAAAACAAATTGTAGTTTTTTAAAAAATTCTTATAAAATTCATTAAATCTATATATTGTGCAGTTGAACCTTAATTTTTATTGGCCAACAGCTGTAATTAACAAAATCTTGATATGTATTTGTTTAAGGTTTAGGTTTGTGTAATGGTAAGATTAACCCAGGAACATGTTTCACTTAGAGTCAAAAATTACATTTTACAAATTTACAATGTATATAATTTTATAAAATATATAGTACCTAGATTGGGCAAATTGTAGTTCTTCAAAAATTTACATGAGATTTATTAATTTTATTTAATAGATAGCCATAATTTCTTTATAAAAATTCAAGTAATTTTGTTTAAATTTTTGGTCATTGCTATTGGCCAATTAAAATAGTAAATTTTCATATATTTTTTAAAAGGTTTAATAGAAGTAATTACATTAAGCATATTCTTGATTAAAAGTTCACCTAATCTAATTTTTGTAAGATAATTTCAAATATTATTATTACTATGCATTTTATTTATTCTTAAAAAAATAACTTAATTATAAAAATATTTTTGTAATATAAACAAAAGATACTACAATAAAAAAAATAAATTCTTATTATATATATAAATAAACATATGTATGAAATGATATACAAATAAATTTTAATTAGGAATTAACTAAATATGCCAGTTCAGATATTATATTTATGCTAACCAGATATTATAATAATGCAGACCAGATAATCTTATTTCAGAATTATATTAAAAATTCTGCACATGCCTATTTCTAGTGCCTACATAGACTTTTCTCATTTCTGGTTTTGTATAACAATATTGCACAACTACTTATTATATAAAATGGTTATTTAATAGTTTACAGACAAATTAATATGCATGTACAATTCTCAGCATATAATTGGGAAATCTGTTTTGTAACTTTGTATAGCATCCTAAACAAAACTTTAAAAGATAAATACTAGAAACAAATGCTTCTATATGCAAAATCTTGAAATTAATTAGTCTGCATAACTTATTTATTATTTGATATTTTTAAAAAAATATAAATAAGGCATATATCTGAAAATCAAAGTGCTATAACAAATAATATTAAAAATTATTTTTTAAATATAATAATTAGTGGTCCAAAATAAGTTTAAAGGTCTCAATGCCAAATATTTGATAATTTTTATTTTTTTTATTAAATTTTTTATTAGACTGATAAAATAATAATTACTGCTTGTCAAAAACTTTATCAAAAGAATTTGTCAATAATTTCTAAATATGCTAAATTATATTTTATAGGTTTTAATATTTTTGTCTTTCATTAAGAAGAGTTAGCACTAACACAATAAAATATAATAATGAATATTCTGTCTTTGCTGCTTTGTGCAAACTTTCTAGATTAATGCAAAATTCAAAAGCATCTATAAAGTTTAATAAGCATAAAAGTGTAAGTAAAAGCATATATAAATATAAATAATGTGCCAATAAAAGTGCAACTATATGCAATTAATCTGTATATAAACTTTTTTGTAGCTATTATTCCAATAGGTCACTTATATTTGACTTAACTGTTGTCTGACAGACAAATCTGAAATCACTATAAACAAACAAGTAATTTTTATAACTGTTACCAACAGGTTACCTACTGAACATGAATTTTGCTATTATCTAATAAGCCAATTCTATATTAAAAACCAAAAGTTAAAAACAAGCTTGCTCACTTATAGCATACCAATAGCACTTATTTGGGCATTTATAAGAAGTAGAAAAGGGCAAAATAAAAAAACTAGACAAAGATGAGTTAGCAGAAAAAACAGAAATTACTTTGTCTGAAAAAAAACCTTAACTTTTTTAAATATATACTAGTAATTATTAATCAAAAACTAATCACAAACTAATTAAAAAATTATATAATTATATCATTATTCTAATAAACTTTAATAATGTAATTATATTATTACTTTAATAAACTCTAATAACATAGTTGTTTTATTCTTCTAATAAACTCTAACAACATAATTATGTTGTTACTATAACTAACTTTAATGATCTCCTGATCCAAAGATATTTAACTATGTAATTAGTTACTTAATACTTATAAATTAAATATACTAGATAGCTGCGCAACATCATTGCGCAAAACCAGAAATGAAATTAAAGTAGATTATAAATGCAATTTGAATATATGCCCATATGTAGTCACATTTTCTGTATATGATATAGGCACATATGTGCTGCAGTAATTTTTAAAAACTTTTAACGATGGTTTCTCAATGACTACTAGGTAAAATCAGTAATATTTTTTTTTAATTTAATAGTTTTTATTATTTAGCAAGAGTTCTAATAATTAAGTTATTTATCTTTACTAAATATTAATCTTATATCTTACAAAAATATAACTATATGTTTAAAATATTAATTAAATATCTTTTACCTATAATGATAGGAATAAGAGGTAAAATTTTAATCATCTAGAGGCTGGGAGGGCAAACAGTAGCAGTAGGTTGAAGATCTACTGAAATAAGATATTGTTACTATTTAGCATAGATAACTTTCTTAACAAAATTTATAATACTTTAATCTAAATAAGAGCATAATAAAAATATGCACTACACTCATAATTAACATATGTTGAAAAAGCCGTAATGATGCTTAACAAAACTCATGTGCCCTGATGAAACTATATAGTTCATTATTTCATAAGTGACAAAATATAAGAGTTTTGTCATTTCATTAACAGTAGAATAGTTTTGTCAGACATCTATGAGCAGTAGTAGTGTCTTTATTTATCACATAATATTATGTTATAATTACATAATTTATACAGTGATAGAACTATTGAATATAAGCTTTATTTATATAGATATAATCATATTAAAAAATATTTGATTGTTAGTAGAAAAGAAGAATAATTAATTTTAATTATATATATATATTTTATAAATAGATTATTATGGTTAATTAGTAGATATATATAAATATTATTATCAATAGTTTATTAAATTAAATTTCATGACTTGCAAACACCTAAGTTAATTTTTGATCAGGTTTAGAAGGTTAGATTTAAAAAAAGGGCCATTAAGTGATTTGTAGATTATTTCTATGCTAATTATATAATGTATATTAAATAGTTTACTTTTAAAAAAAAAATAAAAAAGAATTCTTTTAGAAAATAAATAGCATAGTTTATAGATAACTTATGCATTTGGACATTCTTTTAATTGAGTAGTTTTATGTGCACATTCTTTAAGTCTATCAAATTCAATATAAAGCATAGCTGATATTCGCATATTCAATATAAACTCATTATATGGTTAAAGAATTAATAAGTTATCAAATTGTTGTATCTGGAAAAGCATTACATATAAACTGTTGCTTGCATTACTACCAGTCAGATCAATGATTGCTTTTTAAAGAGTTCTTCCTTGGCATTTATAATCAGTAAATGCAAATGTAGAGGTTATAGGAAGTTGAAAATGCTGGAATCTTTTCTGAATTTTTGAGCCATCAGATTTTCAAATAGTACATATACAAGGATGTTTAACAGGATAAATAGGTATATGGTTCTGATTAAGATCTTAATATGAACAAGAAATTCTACCTAGTAATTTAATAATAATATACTTTGGCAGACTTTTCAATACTATAGTACTTTTATCACTGATTGAAAATTCGATAGAATCCTTAGCATATACTATTTTGTGAAGGATTTTTTGAGAACCATTTGCAATATTATTATTAGTACAAATATTTACTGTTATAACAACTTTCATGTTTATAGATAAAGGTAAAATATCACAGAGCCATTGTCTTTTGTATCTGGTGTTGATAAAAAGTTGAGGCGATTTTTTCCAGTAAGAATGTTGCGATTGTAAGAATCTTGTGCACAAGAATAAATAAGTGGTTGATTATTATAATAAGTATATTCTTTTGTTGCATTAAAATTAATCTGGATATGAAGATTATTTCTTATTACAACAAAAATTGCATCTCTTCATTTTGCAGAATTAATCTGAGTATCACTAAGAATTCTTGATTATAAAGCAGATCTATAGTCTTCCATAAGATTTTCTTTACACATACATTCTAGAATATTAGCATAGAAGGGATCATTTATTTGATGCATTGGTTTTTTTAAAATAATTACATAGACAACATTTAACCAAAGACTCCTTCCTGTAGTATTAACAACTAAACAAGGACCAATTGATAAAGAGATAATATTATGTTTTTTCATTCCTTAGATATTGGCAGTTTTAGCTTGATAATTATTAGAAGAAACGAGAGTAATATTATTTGGTAGGTATAGAGCAGGATCTAAAACTGGTGGTAATTGCATAAAATCACTAACAAACATTATATTTATTTCAGCAAAAGGTGCAGAGTTATCATTTGACTTAATTTTTTTAAAAAAATATGAAATTGTGCCATAAGATTTTTACTAATCATAGAAACTTCATCTAGTATAACATATTCTACATCTTGAAGTTGTTGTAAAGTTTCTTTAGCTAAAGTTGCTGATTTTTTGCCATTTTTATTAAAGCCAAAACCACATGCAGAATGAATAGTGCTTCCATAAACATTAGCAACTGCAATCCTAGTAGGTGCTAATACTAGAAGAGTATGACATAAAGAAACATAATCAAAATAAGCAATAACAGCTTTGATAACTCTGAATTTAACTGTTCCTCCTGCATCTCCAAGATAAAGCAGCAATTGTGATAATATAGATTTAAACATTTTTTGATTTTTTCGATGATGGTCACATATTAGAAAATAAGCTCTTTTTTGCTCTTCAATTAAACCAGATGCAAAAGTTTCTAAAAGATCAATATTTTTCTCAGTAATGCTAATATCCAGAGCAGTAGTTTGTTAATTTTTATCTACAAGGTTTAAAGATAAATAGTTTTTAAGGCTAGTGATATTTTTATTTTGACAAAATTTTTTTTGAGAAGTTATTGTATTTTGCCAAATTTTTAAAAGTTCATCATTATGGATATTGCTTGAACATATATTTTTTAAGGTGAAATTAGCAATATCACATGACTTATTTAAGTTCATATAATGTTCTGTAGAGAATTGAAATCTTCCTCTTATTTGTAAAATGTTTATAGTCACATTAACCATTTTGATATCTTTCAGACCAGACTGAATAATAGCAGCTGAATCAAATATAGTAAAATTTTCTGAAGCATTAAGTGCATCTAAGTTGTCATTATCAAGAAAATTATACTGATCAACTACATCATATCCAGAAACCAAATGATCAATGTGACAAGCTTTTGTAAGAATCAGGTTATTTTTTGCACTTTTGCATAGTTCACAATTTAGAGCTGTTTCTTCTGAACACCTATATAATAAATCTATATTTGAAATTATAGATTTTAGATAGAATGATATAGCTGAACTATTTAAAAAAGCTTGATATGCTTTAGCCCATGTGTTATAATTTCCTAAAAGGTTATGAATAATGTCTCATAGTTTAAATAACATAAGAATATGCAAACCATAAGACTCGGCATTTTCTATATTATTTTTTTAGGTATTCTTTATCATATAAGACAACTATTCTTTTAGTTTCTTGTCTTCTATATATTTGAATATGAGTTTTATTTTGAAGATGCATGTTATTAGATTCATAGATAAAATTGGAATCAAATTCATTTTCTGAAAAAAAAACATTTATTTCCCTTCCTTGAGCACTGGCCTAATAACATAGAAAGTTCATATAAATTTATTAGACTTTCGAATAAAAGCAGCATAGTCATAAAGACAAATATTATGTAACATGTAGTCCTGGAATTAATAATTAATGTGAAAATTTACAACAGTTAATTTATTGTTAAAAGACATAACTATAAATAATTTATTTGCCATATTTTGGTCTTTTTTATCATAATTAGTATCTGAATCATTATTAGTATTCGAATTATAGTCAGATTCTTCAAAATTTTCAGATAAGTTTTTATATATTTTATATTTTTTTTGAAGATAAGTCACAAATAATTGAAGATGTATTTATATAAAGATGTTCAGAGTGTAGTGGTCTGGAATGGCTAACAGATAGGCCAAAACTTGTGAGCCTATAAGTTCTGATTGACTACTATCTTGTTAAGGCATTTTGTAATGAGTTTGTGTGATTTATTTATAAGATCAATAGATGGTTCATCTGATACATGTGTTATGAATGTTTGTAAAGTGGAAGCACATATTAAAAATAATCTATGTATGCTGAGATCTGATTTAGTAATGTAATCAATGATATAATAAATATAAGCTAGAGCTAATTTTCGAGTTGTGATAAATTTAATATCATTGTTTCCTCTGCAAAAATAGTTATATAAGGATTATAATTATTTATAAAAGCATTAACACATTGGACTGCAATAATACTCTCATTAGAAAAGACCATTCCAGGTGAATCTACTAGCTCGTGTAGAAAATCAAACTTGCAGTGTTTTTGTAAACTGTGATTATATTTTTTGCAGGTCTGATTATAATTATGAAAAAGCATATGTTTAGTGATTGCAAGCAAATCTTGACAAAATTTTTCAACAAAATCAGTAGATCTAAGATTTGGTATAGGCTTAAAGGATGGTGCATCCTTTTTTCAATAAAAGTTTTTGGAGCTGTAAATTCAGCCTTAAGCATTTCGTCTGTCAGTACTTCACCTTTTATGAGAAGATAGCTAAGATCTTCTTTAATAATATCACTAATATAGTGTAATAAACATTGATGAAATTTTTCATCTTCTTTGATTTTATGATGTAACATAATTGGATCAAGAGCACCATATAACCATACAAGCATATAACAATGAAGGATGCCTTGATCTTGATATTCAACAAAGTCATAATAGTTTTTTATAGTACTGAATATACCATCATTTACTTTATTATAACCAATTAAAGTATTTATAATTAACTAAATAATTATATCAAAATATTTTGCAACCACTGATGGATCAAGATGAATGAGTCAAGATCTTTCAGTAACTTTCAGAAAATTTTCAGGTGTAAGTTTTTCAAAATCTATTTCACTTCTAGCATACATCATAATGATAGGACTATAAAGGTCTGCTGGGTTAATAGTGATAAACAGTGAAAGTGCACTATTGTGTATAATAACAGTACAAATTTCATTATGCATTCGAGCACATGACTGATGAGAAGCCATTAATTTAGATTCAGCAGCATTAATATTTTGAGCAATTTGAGAATTGCAAGGTTAGATATATGTTGTTTTTTTTGTTCTTGTTCAATAGTTAATTTTATATCATATAGATTAAGTATAGATATTAATCTAGCTGATCACTCAAAATTTTTATTATGAGTTAAATTATAAGATTGTGCAGAAACATCTCACCATTGCAAAACATTAAAAAGAAAATGATCTGTGTTGTCTTAACTTAGGATTATGATAACACATTAGATGGTTAGTATATTTTTTTAGTGATATATGTGTTAACCTGCCTTCATAGCCACCAACACTATACAGATATAGAACAGGAAATCCAGCAAAAAAAAGAGTAGGATCTTTGTACTCATTAAAAGGTTTACTGCTATGGGGTATGCAGATAATATGAGAATGCATAGTGTCTACTGATGCATTATTATTATTACTCAAGGGTACTTGTCTACTGGCTTGTAAATTAAATTTGTCTACTAATTTTTGAATAGAAATTAATATTAGCTCTCTTTTAGAAGACAGTACATCATTGACAGGTAATATTCTGGAAGGCCAGAGTTCACTTGTACTATTAACTGAATTATTATTAATCAAGCTATAGAAATTATATTCATCACATTAAATATTTCATTATCATTACTTTCGCTATCAGGTTGATAGGTATCTTGTGTATAACCAGTATAGTGCTCTGTTTTTTAAGAATCAATATCAACAACTGTAGTGATTAAGAGTAAGACTTTGGAAATCTTACTTTCAAGAAGAAAATTTAAAGCATTTTTGTCTATTCTAAATCTATCTTTCATATTTTATTATATAAAAAAAAGCCAACAAAGAGCAGTTTTTACTTTGCTTTTTTGAACTTGAAGTATTTTCTTTAATTAATAATCAGTAGAAGACCCTTTTTCAACAAAAACAACTTTTAAATATTTAGTAAGATGATTTATTGGCAAAGGCAATATAGTTGTTAATGATCCAGGATTCTGAGGTAATCTTATAACATGACCCTTAAGCTTATGATAAGTATGTTTCTTTTTTGATATTTGAATAAGGTTCATGCATAGATATTTAGGTAAAATAAGAAGTTGTTCTGTAATAGTTAAGTTCTGAAGACATAATGAAGTAGATCTGATCTGCATGCTATTCACTAAGATAGTGGTGAAGTTTTACATATTTGTAAATAATCATAATAAGTATTACAAATTCGCAAGTAATAAAAGTTATTAGGATTCATATTTTTATTATTATTCTGACATTCAGATAGATATATAAATCTGAATCAATTAAGAAAAATATTCATTTTACTCATATCGATATAAGGGTATTCATAATTAAAATTGATTTCAAATAATAGATTAATAAGATCAATTGGTGCTTTAAGAAGAGAAAGATCAAAATTGTATACTGAAATTTTTTTATAATGTTTATAGTCATAAAGTTCAGAACAAACAGCACATAGTAATTCTCATAATTTATTAAAATTGACATTATCATGAAACTCAGCTAATGCAATTTTTGATATTTCAGGATTTATTAAGCAAGGCCACATAGTACAACATTCAAGCATTGCTTCAAATTCTTGGTCAATTTTTAGAATAAATGTAGAAGCATCTGAATTTTCAGAGTGAATATTATTTGCATTCTTTATCTTTTGACATTTGTTATAATGTGTAATATTAGATCTTTGAACATAATTTGGATCTTGACAAAGTTTGCTATGAATCATTTAGATCTACTATTTTTAGATTTTTTAAATTGAGGATTCTTACATTTAGAAGCATCTCTTTCACAATACATTCTTTTTCTAGATTCATCTCAGGTTTCTATACAAATCATAATGTCTTCAGAATTATAAAATAGTTATTTGAGATAGTATTTATTAAAGATTTAAATGTAAAATTTTTTAAAAAATTATTTTAATCAGTAATTACAGCATCAAAATTTCTAGCAGGCTCTTCTTATAGTTTTAGAGGCATTCATATGATCTTATCATATAGCTTAAGGCTTAATTATAAAGAACATTCTATTGGAATTTTTTTTTTAAATCAACCAATTTCTAGTTTTTATATTTGGTTTGCACAATTAATTAATCATTAATTCTTATCTAAAAAGGTTTAACTTTATACTGCCACTTTTAATTCTAAGAGGTTCCAAATTTCTAATATGTTTGTATTGTTAATAATTTATTAATTCCTTTTTTATTATTATTTTTGATGTGTTAACTCAGAATAAGCAGATTAAATTTATAAATGACTAGTATTTACTATGTAGAATAACTGGCTCATAATAAAATAATAAAATAATATTGTATTTATTTTTTATTTAGAAGACAGGCTGTATCTATTATGGTTTAGTATTTTATTTGTTGATATTATAGTGCAACAATTCTTGTGATCAAAGTATAAGTATTATTAATACTGAAATACATATATACTATTAATCAGTAAAATTAATAAATAATTTTGAAGTATATATCACTGATCAGTAAAATGTATTAATGATTATTTTTTATTTTTTTATTACTCTTTTTCCTTTTTTTCTCTTAGTTATTCTTGCATTTTTTTTCTTTTTTTATGTTTATTATCTTCTTGGCTTTCATTTTTCTTGAAAGAATTTGTACCTTTATCAGAGAGAAAGTTTTTTCATTATTATCAGAAACAGAATTAAGTTCCTTTTTATTCGTCTCAATATCAGAATCCAAGCAATTCATTTGTTTTTCACTTCTAAGAGGTAAATCAGCTATTAATAGCCTTAATAACCAAAAAAAGTTAATTTTTTAAAGTTCTATAATAAATTCAGTTTATTTAATAAATTTAAATCTATTGTTTTCAAGAACTTAATTAGTATCGATGACAGCCTGAATATTTAAAATAGGTAGATATATACATATATTTTTAATTATTTATTAGAAAAGTAAATCATACATATAATCATTATATAAAACAAAAAATACTCTAAAAAAGTAGCTCTATAAACATTTACCAGAAAAATAGATCATGCACACAATTATCATACAAACTTGATTTTTAATATGAAAAGCCAAGCTTTAGCTAGAATAAGCTTATCATGTAAATTTTATAAAAAGTCATATATCATTTATCTCGATTCATCATAATTATAAATTAACAGAAATGGTAAGCAAGATCTAATCTTGAATTTGCACCAATTATCATATGTATAAAAAAAAGTCAAAGCAAGTTATTTCTGTATATATAAATAACTAAAAATAGTATATCTCATAAGCACAATACAATAACTTTATTATTTTTTACAGATAGCATCATCCTGAACTTGTTTTAAACTTGTATAATTTTAATTTGATATGTGTTAATCTTACTAGAATTCCTAGTACAATCAAGTCAAATTTATCAGACATGATCTATAGTACTAATTAATATCAATAGTTTGGAAACTAAATTTTAATCTAAGAATGGCACAATTTATCAAAAGATTTTGAAGAATTTGAAATTCCTAAAATGCAACCTGAATATATGCTTTCAAGTCAGGAGTTCACACTATATAATAACAAAAATTAATACACATATAAGTATATGTATTATACGGGACATACAAGCATACATATATACTATCTTGTATGATGGAGTTCATTCGAATTTAGCTATAAAAGGTTAATGACAGTAATAGATGCGAAAGGTAAAATCTGCATTCACACCCCTCTTGTGTTCAATAAATTATCTAATGAGCAATAAGATTTTGTAGAGTAATACTATTAAATTGCTATAATCATCTACATCATGATATTTACATATCACTCTGTTTCTGATATTCTGAAGAGTATTTAGGTCGAAGGAGTCTGGTTTGACAGTAATGATATTAGGCATTTTGTGTAATTATCCTAATGTAGTGTTTGTACTAGTATAAAGTAATTTTCAAATTGGATCCAATAATTTGATTATCAGGTAAAAGTTTCTAATTTAAGGGCTTTGCAAATAAGTTAGAAAGGATCTGAAAGATATAAGACCTGTGTTAAGGCTAATTGGATGTTTAGGAAATTTTAATAGGTGCCAGAAAAGTGAATTTCTGAGCAACCCAGTGAATTTTCCTAAATTTACCAATAAAATAACCTGCAAAGACAGATTTTGGTTTTGTCTTTTTTTAAATATCTCAGTGAGTTTTGGTTTGTTTGCAGTATAATATATATCAAAATGACCAGAACAGAGAGCTTGTTTTTTTTCTAATAGGTAACAATATATATTTAATTAGTAAAATATATTGTAAATAAGAAAGACCAATATCTTGATTTTTGAAACTTTTTTCAGTGGCCAAGTGTTGCAAAAGCATAAAACTTGGCTGTCTAGAAAAAGAAAAATAAGCTAAGCAACTTTACTTAGGAGTATAAGTAAGGTTTACTTAATATAATATTGAGAAATAATTAAATGTTTTTAGCAAAAAT